>SJYC01142900.1:0-47514 GCA_006408675.1 Madoqua kirkii
TTATTCTTTTTAAGGGCTGAGTAATACTCCATTGTGTATATGTACCACAGCTTTCTTATCCATTCATCTGCTGATGGACATCTAGGTTGTTTCCATGTCCTGGCAATTATAAACAATGCTGCAATGAACATTGGGGTACATGTGTCTCTTTCAATTCTGGTTTCCTCGGTGTGTATGCCCAGCAGTGGGATTGCTGGGTCATAAGGCAGTTCTATTTGCAATTTTTAAAGGAATCTCCACACTGTTTTCCATAATGGCTGTACTAGTTTGCATTCCCACCAATAGTGTAAGAGGGTTCCCTTTTCTCCATATCCTCTCCAGCATTTATTGCTTGTAGACTTTTGGATCGCAGCCATTCTGACTGGTGTGAAATGGTACCTCATTGTGGTCTTGATTTGCATTTCTCTGATAATGAGTGATGTTGAGCATCTTTTCATGTGTTTGTTAGCCATCCGTATGTCTTCTTTGGAGAAATGCCTATTTAGTTCTTTGGCCCATTTTTGATTGGATCATTTATTTTTCTGGACTTGAGCTGCATAAGTTGCTTGTATATCTTTGAGATTAGTTGTTTGTCAGTTGCTCCTCTCTTTTTCTAAACATTTCAAAACCTGTAACTATCCCACTAATTTTTCCTGTAGATCTGCTGTTCAAGAAAAAGATTTATTTGGCTGCGTTGTGTCTTTCTTAGTTGTGTAATTCAGGGTCTCTGTTGAGGGACACAGCTTCTCTAGTTGTGGTGTGTGGGCTCCAGAGAGTGCGGGCTTCCGTAGCTGTGGCACACAGGCTCTCTAGTTGTCTGGATCCCAGGGGCTCAGTGGTTATGGTTCACAGGCTTAGTTGCCCTACGGCATGTGGGATCTTCCCAAACCAGGGATCAAATCCAAGTCCCCTGCATTGCAAGGTGAATTCTTAACCACTAGATCATCAGGGAAGTGCATAGATCTCAGTTATTTTAACAGACTTTTTGGTGTGTGTGTGTGTTTATAACAAACATGTTTAGATTGCCTGCTCTGTTGGCATTTGGTGAAAACTATGGCAGTGGCACCCCACTCCAGTACTCTTGCCTGGAAAATCCCATGGATGGAGGAGCTGGTAGGCTGCAGTCCATGGGGTCGTGAAGAGTTGGACACGACTGAGCAACTTCAGTTTCACTTCTCACTTTCATGTATTGGAGAAGAAACTGGCAACCCACTCCAGTGTTCTTGCCTGGAGAATCCAAGGATGGGGGAGACTGGTGGGCTGCCGTCCATGGGGTCGCACAGTGTCCGACATGACTGAAGCGACTTAGCAGCAGCAGCATGACCAACCAAGATAGCATATTCAAAAGCAGAGACATTACTTTACCAACAAAGGTCCGTCTAGTCAAGGCTATGGCTTTTCCAGTGGTGATGTATGGATGTGAGAGTTGGACTGTGAAGAAAGCTGAGCACCGAAGAATTGATGCTTTTGAACTGTGGTGTTGGAGAAGACTCTTGAGAGTCCCTTGAACTGCAGGAAGATCCAACCAGTCCATTCTGAAGGAGATCAACCCTGGGATTTCTTTGGAAGGAATGATGCTGAAGCTGAAAGTCCAATTCTTTGGCCACCTCATGCGAAGAGTTGACTCATTGGAAAAGACTTTCATGCTGGGAGGGATTGGGGGCAGGAGGAGAAAGGGACTACAGAGGATGAGATGGCTGGATGGCATCACTGACGTGATGGACGTGAGTCTGAGTGAACTCCAGGAGTTGGTGGTGGACAGAGAGGCCTGGCATGCAGCGATTCATGGGGTCACAAAGAGTCGGACACAACTGAGCGACTGAACTGAACTGAACTGGACACTAATGGTAAAGAACCCGCCTGCCAGTGCAGGAAACGTTTAGAGATGTGGGTTCAGTTCCTCGGTTGGGAATATCCTGTGGAGATGGACATGGCAACCCACTCCAGTATCTTGCCTGGAGAATCCCATGGACAAAAGAGCCTGGTGAGCTACTGTCCGTGGGTTTGCCAAGAGCTGGCCACGACTGAAGAGACTGAGCATTCGCATTCTAATAACTAGTGTTAGCGGGATCAGTACACAGGACAAGGGGCCTGGATGCACGTCATCTCCGTTAATCATTACCCAGGCTCCTCTTCCTTAGTGTTCTGGAAGAAAAACTTGCCTCTTTACAAAGGCAAGCTTTGTGTTTGTTCTCCTGACCTCATTACCTCCATTTTCTCAGAAACTTTGGTTTCAGATTATCTCCTGTTCCTCACTGATTCTTTCCCTACTTAATACAATATTCTGAGGTCCGACTTACAATGTGAAACAGTTTTTTAAAACCCAATTCTCGAGACTTACCTCCTTTTTGAGATACCGTTCTATCTTTATTTCTTCATTCACTCACAGGTTTTCCATAAGTACAGCCTCAAGTCTCCACTTTCACTTTAAAATTTTCCACAAATTCCTTATCTCATGCATTCTGACTTCTTCCTCTCATCTTGAATGGAAACTCCATTCTACAGATTCACCAAAAGTTTAAATTACAGCCCCCAAATTGCAGTGCCCTTTCTTCTGCCATCTGTGTCTGGTCATAGACATCGAAAGTGAATCTTCACCCTTGAGGACAACTGAAGTCATCGAGGGCTGGCATCGAGGCTGGGCGCGACCTGCTGTGGTTGCTGGGCCATGGGTGGAGGACACGATGCAGTAGGCTCCCCGGAGCTCCAGGTGACTGCCTCTGGAACCTCTTGACACGAGCCTTTACAGTCACACTGGTGACTGGGATCTGTTATTTTCTATGATAGTTAAGATGGAGAGCCTTCAGTTTGGAGATGATGCTTAAGTCATGAGCATGGATGAGATGGAGCAGGACCCTGTGGTCTTTGCCCCCAGCCTTGTCCTCTGCCTGCCTTATCTGTGGAAAACTTTAGTCAAAGAATAAGTTTAATGAGAGAGGTGAGAAATGTGGAAACAAAGGAAACCAATCAAAGGAGACTCAATGATAGTAATGTAGTCGTTAAGCATAGTTAAGAACCTTTAGTTCTTTCTCAAGGACTATAGGTAATATGCTGAGCCACATCCTGTGAAACCCCAGGTGGAAAAATTTAACTGCATGATGACCACACTGTACCCATGACATAAGCTGCCCCAGTTCTGAGAGCTGGTCTCTAAGAAATGGGAACAGGTGGACCCTGGAAGTGAAGATGAACTGCACGTAAAACAGACAAGCTGACGCTGGTCACCCCATCGATGATCACTTAGAAGATGACTGTCAGAGCTGACTGTGCTGTTTCTGCATGTAGCTCCCTCCATCCGTCTGTAAAACCTCTTGCCCTACTGGTTGCCCAGGGCGGGGCTGGGGGAGGGAGAGTGGGCCTTTGGACAGACCTCCACCACCCTCCCCACACCCAGTTGCTGACATCTGAAATGAACTTTCCTTTCCCCCAATCTGGCCGGTTTATTGGCTTTTGAGCAGGGTACATCTGGACACCACCACCATTTGGTAACATGGGAGAAATCCCCAGGAAGAATGTCAGGAGAAGAGAGTAGTCTATCGACCAAGTCCTAGGGCTCTCCTATGTGCATAACTTGGCTATGAGAGAGATTTAGGATGTTCAACTAGTAAGCTCTTTTCTGATTGTGATCTGGGAAGGAAGCCCTGTATCTTTCTCTGTTTCTGAATATCAAGGGGAAAAATGATGCACTGACTTAGAGACCACCTACGTTTAACATGCTCATTAGCTTTTGTTCTGTTCTGCTGCTGCTAAGTCACTTCAGTCATGTCCGACTCTGTGAGACCCCATAGACGGCAGCCCACTAGGCTCCCCCGTCCCTGGGATCCTCCAGGCAAGAACACTGGAGTGGGTTGCCATTTCCTTCTCCAATGCATGAAAGTGAAAAGTGAAAGGGAAGTTGTGCAGTCGTATCTGACTCTTAGCGACCCCATGGACTGCAGCCCACCAGGCACCTCCATCCATGGGATTTTCCAGGCAAGAATACTGGAGGGGGCGGCCATTGCCTTCTCTGTTTGTTCTGTTGTAAATTCAGATATCTTCCACCAGGAAGCACTTTATGTCAGAGGAGGAATGTTGGATGGGGGACCCTTTACCTGATAATGAATGAGCCTGTGTAGAAAATGGCCAGAATACAACTGGAGCAACAAAGAGGCTGTGTCTTCTGTTTTCTCCTCTCCTACTCCAAAGAGAGAGTATACCAGAATATAAAGAGAGCATATACCTCCTAATATCAGAGGAGGAATTAGCATCAATTAGAGAGGCAGACTCTTTCAAAGAGTCACAGCAGGTTGAGACTAGAAGGGGCTTAATTAACGTGATGGTATGTGTACAAGTGCTGCACACAGCTCTACATATAATGGGTGAGCGACTTATGCTAATTGTTATTAGTTAATAGCTGCTTTCTAATCCTAAACTGTCACTTTATAGATAAGGAAATTGAGACTCAGATGTTCAGGAACTAACAGCGATTCCCTTAAGCTACACGAAAAGAGAAATCAGTGAAAAGTCACTAGCTTGGCACCTAAGGCTCTCTGCTTTCTGGCTGCAGCTCCATTTCCATTCCAGGTCCTCCCCCACTACTTTCGCTCTCCTGGTGGGCCCCCTGCTCAGTCTCCAGTCACCCACTCTGTGCCGCCACTGGTCCCTGTCCGTTCCATGCTTTCTATACGTGTGCTCTGCCTGCAGACCCTTCCACTTCCTCTCTTCCTGTCCAGGTCCTGGCCCATTTTCACGGTCTAACAACACCTGTAAATTCCTTCCTGACCTGTCTAGTCACATTACACTCTTCCTCTTTGAAATTCTCTAGCATGATTCCCAGGACAATATCTGGGTGCTGCAGTTATGGTGGTGGTGGGGATGGGGGGTAGAGTGCTATTAGCTTCCAGTGCCCCATCCCTCATCTGCACGTGTTTATTGCCTCTGTTGCAGAGCAGAACCTGCTGGGTAAATATGGAGGAGAGCAGTCTAGGGGCTGTGGGGATGTGTATGTGTGTGTGTATGTGTGTGTGAGCACACGTGTGTGTGCATGCATGAAGGCACCCCCATGGGCAGGTGTCCTTTTGGGCTTCCAGGGAGAGGAATACTGTCTTTTTTGCTTGGCAGTTTCCCTGATGAGTCCCTGTTCACAGAAGTTGTAAGCTTTGTCTGACGTGGCCTGGGTGACATTGCACCAGTCTTTATTACCTTGTAAAAGACTTTGTAAGGTTTTAAAGTTGGATCCCTCTCATGTTAGTGTCTGGATTAAAATGGCTAAATAATCCTATTTGTACTGACAGTTTCTAAGAATCATGTAACTCCTTTGGTAAGACTTCTGTTCCCCAAAAGTTTCTGCACTAGAATAAACTTAGGATAACCCAGGAAGAGTGAAAACTGATTCTGTGTAAGAAAGATATTGATGACAGTGATGTGTGCCCACTCTGACTGGTATCTTTTCAGATAGACAGATTCTTGCTTCAAGGTCTGAGAAATGCTAGAATTTCTCTGGTAACAGTAATGAACGGTCAGTCCTCTTGCACTTACCTTTGCTCTTCTGTCTAAAATAGTATTTACCTTGTCAACAGAAGATCTAGGTTGTTTTTCTCTACCTTAATATGTTATGATGGTAATAATTACTGTTAGTGGAGGTTGGTATTTACGTACTTCTTTAATTCATATAAAAGTTTCAAAATTGGAATATCTGGGTTGACATAAAGTATGAACTCTGTCTGGCCAGGGTTCATAGTATGTTGTTCAGTTGCTAAGTCCTGTCTGACTCTTTGCAATCCCGTGGACTGTAGCCCACGAGGCTCCTCTGTCCATGAGATTTCCCAGGCAAGGATACTGGAGTGGATTGTCATTTCCTTCTCCAGGAGATCTTCCCAACCCAGGGATTGAACCTGCCTCTCCTGCATTGGCAGGCGGATTCTTTACCATTGAGCCACCTGGAAAGCTCAAGAGACATAAATTATGCTTCTGGTTATACTCTCATTTTCATAAATATATGCAAGTTTATATATAGATATATATATATGTTTTTCTATTGGGTAAATAATTTATATTATACTTTGTATATAATGAACATTTGTGTGCAGGTTTTTGAGTAGATATATGTTTTCAATCTCTTGGATGTTTTTCTAGGAGAAGAATTGCCAGATCATGTGGTAATTCATGTGTAATATTTTGAGGAATGGCCAGGCTTTTCCAAGGTGGTTGTACCAGTTTACATTCCTACCAGCAGTGTATGAAGGTTCTAGTTTCTCTGTGTCCTTGCAACATTTATATTGTGAGTGTTTTGGATTATAACTGTCCTAGGGCTATGAAGTAGTATCTCAGTATGATTTTGATTTGCATTTCCCTGGTGCCTAATGAGGTAGAGCTTCTTTTTGTATGTTTATGGACCATTTGTATATATTCTTTGGAACAATGTCTGTTGAAATTCTTGGCCAGGTTTATGTTGGGTTGGTTTTCTAAAAATTATTTTGTAAGAGTTCTTTATATATTCAGACAAATGATTTGCAAATATTTTCTTGTTCTGTGGGTGGTCTTCTCTCTTTCTTTTTTTTCTTCTCACTTTCCTGACAGTGTCCTTTGAATCACAAAAGTTTTACGTTGTGACGTAGTTCAGTTTATTTTCTGTTTTCTGTTTGTGCTTTTTATGTTAAATATAAGAAACTATTGCCTAATAAGTGGTCATGAAGATTTGTTCCTGTAGTTTCTTCTAAGAGCTTTGTGGTTTTAGCCCTTATATTTTAAGCCTTGGATCCAGTGTGGTCAGTTTTTGTGTAAGGTGGGACTCTAACTTCATTCTTTTGCATGTGGGTGTGGAACTGTCCTTTCTTTCTCCCATTGGGTTGTCTTCACACCCTTGTTGAAAGTTCACTGACCATACACGTGAGGTTTAACTCTGGGCTGTCGATTCTATTCCCTTGTACATTATGTCTGTCTGTCCTATGTCAGTGTCACACTGTCTTGATTAATATAGCTTTACTCTTCTCCTTTTAATACTCGCATATTAAAAGGGGCATTTAAGTTGTATATAGTGGCACCATCTCTTACTGGATAAGGTAATAAAGCCAGCGGGAGAGGCACAGAACAAACACAGGAGCAGTTACCTTAGGAAGGTGTAGCATTGGAGGTCAAGTACTATTTTTCATTGGTTCATCGCAGCCATATTTTTACTCGTTTTTTTTTTTTTTTTTTTTTTAATAGTTGAGCACCATCTCGAGTCAGCTTCCATTTAGGGGCCCTGCTATTTGCAAAATACTGACTTTTAAGCATTAGAATTTCAGTGCAAATTCACGTTTCCTTACCTCATCCCTCATAGTACAGATGCTCATTGACTGGGGAGCTGGCAGAAGTTTTTACACTGTTCATTTCAAGTGTTCCCCCTTCTCTGCCACTCTTCCTTTGTCTTCTACCTCTTTCTACCTGGCTCTTTCCCTCCTTTTTCCTGTCTCTTTCTCTCTTTCTTTCAGTACCCCCATCGCCTCCCAGCACTCCTTGCTGAATTTCTCTGTCTTCATGTGGCTGTGATATGACTTACAGCCCTGAATTTAAATGTGTAAAAAGTGAACCAACCTCTGTCTCTTATAGTTTTTGTGTGTTTTTAATTTTTTGGCCACACTGCACGGCATGTGGAATCATAGTTTCCTGACCAGGGATTGTCCCCTGCAGTGGAAGCATAGAGTCTTTTAACCGTTGGATTGCCAGGGAAGTCTCCTCTAACAGTTTTGATTACAGCAAGGTGAAATTAACCTTGTGGCACGCACTCGGAGGACAGGCTGTTCTAGATACTTCTGAGGGTCTCAGCTGCAGGTGGCCTCGTAGTGAAGGTGATGTTTTAATCCTCTGATGCTGTTAAAGCAATAAGCCCTCAGACTTGTATTCACACAATGAGCTGGAAAGGGGTTGCCCTTCTTCAGTACTAGCCTACTCGTTGAGGACTTCTTTCACAGATAATGTCCTTGTTCATTTGTCTTGATTTCCCTCGGATGAGGATCTTTTGAGGGGTGGGGGCAGGGCAGGAGATCTTTCTCCGCACAGCTGTTACAAACAGCTAGAAAGCAGTTGCCATACTTGAACAGGTTTCTAGAGTTTAGATTTGTTCTGTTGACGTTTATTGTGCCACATCAGATTTCTAAGATCTTTGGGAAGATCACTGGCTAGTGGGAGATGAGTGAACAGTTAGATAATAAGGAGAGTCTGCTTGGTTTCCTGATCAAAGAGACTGTGACGTAATCATAAGAAATGTGTGAAACTCAGAACTAAGTATTAACAAAAAAGTAAAAATCATTCATGTAGCCACACTGAGGTCACAAGTTATTTTAGTTCAGAATTACTTACCATCTTGTGCTCTTTAGCTGGACATTGATCTGGTGTTTTTAAGGAGGAGTATGAATTCTCAGTAGGGAGGATACTGCCTTCAGGGGCACAAAAATTGGTTCTTGGAGAGGCTAAATCTTGGATATAACAGTGGTATGTGCCCCTCCAAAGGGCCAGAGTATATAAACATGTATTTACATGAGTGAGTGAGGGGAATGATTAGGGAAGAAAATGTCTTAAAAGGGTCCTTGGAGGGTGCTGCTCCTTCATATTGATGTGTTGAAGTTCTAATCCCTTGTACCTCAGAATATGACTAGTTTGGAGACAGGGCTTTGTAGTGGTAATTAAGGTAAAATGAATTCATTAGGATGGGCTCTAATCCAACATGACTGGTGTCCTTATAAGAAGAGATTAGTACAAAGTCGAGCGGAGAGGAAGGACTATGTGAAGACAGAGGGAGATGACGGCCGTCTCCAGGCCAGGGAGGGAAGCCTCAGAAGAAATCCCTGCTGACACTTGATCTGGGACTCCTAGCCTACAGAACTGTGAGAAAATAAATTTCTGTTGCTTAAGTCGTTCAGTCTACGCTTTGTTTTGGCAGCCCTGGAAGGCTAATAAAGGGAGGGAGGTGATGATGACAAAAGGTCTGAAACATACCAGTGTAGAACAACCTACTCTATTTTATGTTCTTTTGAATTTAGATCTATTTTTTCCAATTCTCTTTGCTACTAAAAAATTGCAACATTGCAATTGTATAATCTCATTAATAGGTACCATTCACAAAGGAATTTATCCTTCCACATCAATATCTAATTTGAACCTCGAAATCGCTCTGTGCAGGGCTTAGGTATTCAGATTCCTATTTTATAGATGCCTCTGGGCATTTACACACGTTGTTCCTGCTTCCTGGAAAGACATTTCCCTGCCCCCTGCGTACCTCCCCGCCTCTTTCCTCTGCTAAATTCTTTCAGGACTTAGCTTCCCTCAGGAGACTTTTCTCGCACCTGCCAACATGTTTCTTAGCACCGTTTCCCCACCATGGTGCCAGTCACCTGCACTGCGTTGCCTGTTTGTCATCTGTTTCCTTTACCAGACAGGCAGCCCTGTGAATGGGAACTCGATCTCTCATCACTGAATTTCCAACATCTAGCAATGTTTTTTCCTGGAGAATCCCAGGGACCGGGGAGCCTGGTGGGCTGCTGTCTATGGGGTCACACAGAGTTGGACACGACTGAAGTGACTTAGCAGCAGAGTGCCAGGATATTTTATTTATGGATGTGTCAGATCATATCGCTAATAATTTGGACTTAGTTTGCTAGCATCTAAATTCAGCTCCTTCTCAGCGATATCATGCTACTTTCTCTAAGGATGCATCTGAATTATGTGTCACAGTGGGTGTGGTTTTGTCTCTAAGTACAAAAGAATACAAGCGGGGTTTCCTCTGCATGCGCTGTGGGCCCCTCTCACATCCTGCCAGTGTGGCATGTATGTGTGTGTCTGTGTATGTGTATAATGGACTCAACCTTGGCTTGTTCCCAGAGCACTTCATGCTACCTATCACATCAAAAGAGGCTCATTTGTTCTTTTATAGTTTCCTGGTAACTTCTTGGGGAAGACTCTGATGCTGGGAAAGATGGAGGGCAGGAGGAGAAGGGAGCAACAAAGGATGAGATGGTTGGAAGTCATCATAAACTCAAAGGACATGAGTTTGAGCAAACTCCAGAAAGTAGTGAAAGACCCGGTAGTCCATGAGGTCGCAAAGAGTCAGACACGACTAAGTGACTGAACAACAAAGTAGCTTCTTATTGGCGATTGTGATACAACCGGTTTCCTTCTTCCTTCCAGCTGTTGCTGTTGCTAAGTCGCTTTAGTCGTGTCCGACTCTGTGCGACCCCGTAGAGGCCAGCCCACCAGGCTCTCTTGTCCCTGGGATTCTCCAGGCAAGGACACTGGAATGGGTTGCCATTTCCTTCTTCAATGCATGAAAGTGAAAAGTGAAAGTGAAGTCGCTCAGTCGTGTCCGATTCTTACTGACCGCATGGACTGCAGCCTACCAGGGTCCTCTGTCCATGGCATTTTCCAGGCAAGAGTACTGGAGTGGGGTGCCATTGCCTTCTCTGCCAGCTGTTTCTAGAGATGGGTATTGGACAATGTTTATGATACAGCATGAAGCTGACAGAGCTGAAACCAGCTTATATATACAACATGATTGCAATCGTTTTGTTCCTTCTTTCCACATACAACCTGCAAGTGGCAGGCCAGGTCCTGGGATATGAAGGTGACTAAGGGAAGCTGTAGTCATGAAAACAGGTGGATTCTACAGGGACAGATGAATTCAGCAGGGACAGTGCTTCAGCAGAGATAGGAGGAGGATGCTGTGAGGTCTGACGAGCCCAGTGGTTCTTTGCCTAAAGATATTTTGGGAGGATGTTGTACGTGAGCTGGGTTTGAAGGGGGATGAGTGGGAATTTGCCAGATGAAAAGTGGGTAAGAGACACACAAAGGCATCAACCTATGGAAAGGTCTGGTCCAAAAATGAATGTGTATATTGCAAAAAAATGAAAAGGAATAGTTGGTGTTTCATGGTTGTGGAATTATCAGTAGGTTTCTTTTCTCCTTTTTTAGAATTTCCCTTAATATTTTTGCTCTATTCTTTACATAACTCAAAATGGGAGAGAAGCCTGTGATGATTGTATCAGACCATTACAGTGAATTACTTTGTCATTGTCTGTATTTATACTTAATTTAACATCCAGATTAAACCTAGTATTGCCCATTTGACTAAATTGTTATTGTTTATTTTGTTGTTGTTGTTACTAATTTTTTTAGGAGAGAACACAGACGATACCATTTGGTTCCTTTTTTTGATAACAGACCCCAAGTTTCTTTTTCCTTTGAGTGTTCATTGTCTGACTCATCTGGGCCATGAGGATTGACCTGGAGGGGGTTACTTGCTGAAGTACATGGGAAAAAGGTGTCTTTTAGCTTAGTTGGCAGAGAGAGAGTTGACCCTGGATGCAATTAATGGAATGCATTCAACCAAGAAGGTGAGATAGCAGGGTGGCTGAGAGGGACCTGGAAGAGACTGGGTAATTTTAGTTACAGGGGAAAAATCCACAGATGGACCTCTCAGAGGCACAGCAGGTCCAGGGAATGGAGCGAAAAACACTAGGCAGGTGAAGCCGGGCTGTACAGGAAACGAAGTCTGCAGACACTTGGCTGGTGGTAGAAGGCTCCTTTTACGTGGAGCCTAGCGTGTCTTGCCAGGGCAGGGGAAGCCATTTAAAGGCACCATGCCGACCCAGTCACCAGGTGCTGGAGCTTTTCCCGAAACAACTTCAAGGCTGAATAGACTTTTCAGTGCACAGTGTATACTGAAGGTTACCATCGACTCTGACAGTCTATACGCAGAGATGTCTCCTTCTGATTTTATTTGTGGAAGGAAGACTTACCAAAAAGATTTTTGATTACTTCATATTTGAACTATCATACTGCGGCCCCCCCCCCCGACCCCCCGCGCCACCTTTCAGAGAAAGTAGGAATAGACATGGCTTATTACGTAGATGCTTAAGACTTTATTTTTTTGGTCTAATAATTGTTGATTGTGTCTGGATCCAAACCAAACTTATTTCTCATGTGCCTCTAAGAACTTTTTCTTTTAATTCTCTTTCTCCTCTTTAAAAAATGAAAAAACCTTAACTTTGTGCAGTAGCAGATTTGTCTTTTCCCCAGTGACATAAGGCAAGACAGAAGTTGGTTTACCATTTGAACAGTTTAATAATTTGAATGATTAGAACCTGAACACTGGAAGAGTGAGATGAATGGGGATATATGAGACAGGATAAGGAAAGCTACCACTCAGAAGCACTGTTTTCTCATTGCTCTTGTGTTGTTAGCTGAGTATTGAATATTTTAAATTACCTTTTGAAATGATGTTGAAAGATATGGTGGTAAAAAAAAGTGGAAGAAATTATTTCATAATAGTAGCATTTGCTGAATATATGATCATGGGTTCTGACCCATAAAATACTATATATATATCATCAGAGATGGCTTAACCAATTCAAAGTTTGATTTTCACAAATCATCTTACATTATTTGTAAGCAACCAGGTGTGCTGGATCAGATATTAAATTGCACCAGATTTTCCCTGGTCTTCAGGGCGTGTCATGGCATGAATCCAGAGATCAGATGTCACCTCTGCCTAAGAAGTCCTATATACATTTTCAGTTTTTTGCAGTAAAGGATAACATACATGCATGGTACTGCATGGGTGATTACAAAAGTCTTGTTTGTCAGATAATCCCTGCTTATAAACTAAAGTGTGGCTCCCAGTTTTATGGCATCTCCTTTGAGCTGGAGTATGGCACATGCTGTGGTAGATGGTGGTAGCTTGCCAGCTCATTAGTAAGGTCAGTTTTCCAGAAGATATAGTTACAAAATAAGGCCCCTCTCTCATCAACAGATAGTTTCAGTGGCAAAGTCAAGGTGACAAGACTTAAAATATTTATTACCTTTAAAGGCATCCACCCTTTTATGAGCAGCAACCAGGACACCAGACCTTTATTAACAAAGATAAATGATATGTTTAGAGCAGCAACGCCTTGTCTCTAAAAACAAAATTCCGAAAATGTCTCGTTTCTCAAGCTGTATTAGATCTGTACACTTGTTTTCTCTTGCTCCAGTTATCTTGTTATCATAGATCAAATTAAACACCTGCATCATGTCTTCTGTTTAAATTCTTTCATATCAACACCACTTAATAGTTAGTACTGTTTTGCTGAAGACCCATCTGGATGGTGTATGGAGAATGTATCACATATAGTTTTATTTTTAATGATCTGAACACCTGTACAGCAGGACTGCCAGAAATCCAAAGATCTCCTTGTGGTAGAATGCTCAGGCAAAAGGGCTAATTAATTTTCTGACCAAAGTATTTTTTGTTTCCTGCCTCTATTCATTCAACTAGAGGAGGTACATATTTAATATTTAAGTTAATTAATATTTGTGGTTGATAATGGTGACATCATGAAAAGTTAAATAATGTGTTAGTTGAAGACATCAGTTAAGAGATGCAATAAAACACGAGTCAAATGAACGCTCTGAAGTCATAAGGAAAAATATCATTTTAGGCTAGAGTGGTAAGAGAGGACTTTGGGAGGACTGTGTGAATTTTTGTTCATTCATTCAATACGTGATACTGGGAAAACTGGACAACTACATGTAAAAGAATGAAATTAGAACATTCTCTAACACCATATACAAAAAAACCCTTAAAATGGATTAAAGACCTAAATGTAAGATTGGATGCTAGATAACACCTAGGAGGAAAACAAGAGCAGAAAACTCTGATACAAATGCAGCAAAGTTTTTTTGGAGCCATCTCCCAAAGTAAAGGGAATAAAAGCAAAAATAAACAAATGGGACCTAATTAAACTTAAAAGCTTTTGTACAGCAAAGGAAACCATAAACAAGATGAAAAGACAGCCTACTGAAGGGGAGAAAATATTTGTAAATGATATGACACATAAGGAGTTAATATCCAATGTATAGAAATAACTCATACAATTCAACATCAAAAACTAAACAGCTCAATTAAAAAGTGGGCTGAAGACCTGAATAGGCATTTTTTTGCAGAGAGGAAATGCAGATGGCCAACAGGCACATGAAAGGATACATACACATCATTGCTAATTGCCTGGGAGATGAACATCAAAACCACAATGAGATAGACCTCACAACCTGTCAGAATGGCCATCTTCAGAAAGAATGCAAGGAACAAATGCTGAAAAGAATGTGGAGAAAAGGGTACTCTTCTACATTGTTAGTGGGAATGCAAACTGATGCAGTCACTGTAGAAAACAGTAGAGAGGTTTCACACACACACACAAAAACACCACAAAATAAATTGCCACATGATCCAACAGTTCCACCCTGGGCATATATCTGAAAGAAACAAAAGCACTAATTTGAAAAGATACATGTACTGGTGTTCCTGAGTAAGTGAATGAAGGAAAGTCACTCAGTCATGTCTGACTCTGTGACCTCATGGATTATACAGACCAGAATACTGGAGTGGCTAGCCTTTCCCTTCTCCAGGGGATCTTCCCAACCCAGGGATTGAATCTGGGTCTCCCCCATTGCAGGCAAATTCTTTACCAACTGAGCTTCATAGCAGTACTGTTTATAGTAACCAAGATATAGAGGCAGCCTAAGTGTATACCCACAGATGAATGAAGAAAGAGGATGTGACATACACACACCTACTCACAAACACAATGAAATACTACTCAGCCACAGAAAAGAGCAACATTTTGCCATTTGTAGCAACATGCATGGACTTGGGCATTATGCCAAGTGAAACAAGTCAGGGGAAAACAAATACTGTATGATAGCACTTATGTGTGGATTCTAGAAAGTATAACAAACTAGTGAATATAGCAGAAAAGAAGTGAACTGACAGATATAGAGAACAAACTACTGGTTTTGGGTTGAGGTTGCCATATAGGGCTGGGAAACAAACTGTTGGGTGTAAGATAAGATTCAAGGATGTATTGTACAACATGGGGAATATTGCCAATATTTTGTAATAACTAAATGGAAAGTAACCTTTAAAATTGTATACAAATATAGAAAAGTTAAAAAAAAAGGTTTATTGAGATCTTACTAAGTTCCTGGAACCTCTGTAGGTATTAGGCATACAGTGGTGGACAAGATTGGAGAAGGTAATGGCAACCCACTCCAGTACTCTTGCCTGGAAAATCCCGTGGAAGGAGGAGCCTGGTGGGCTGCAGTCCATGGGGTCGCTAAGAGTAGGATACGACTGAGAGTCTTCACTTTCACTTTTCACTTTCATGCATTGGAGAAGGAAATGGCAACCCACTCCAGTGTTCTTGCCTGGAGAATCCCAGGGACGGGGGAGCCTCGGGGGCTGCTGTTTATGGGGTCGCACAGAGTCGGACACAATTGATGCGACTTAACAGCAGCAGCAGCAGTGGACAAGACTGACCAGTTCTCTGCTCTTAAAGTGCTTAAATTCTGGTGGAAGAACAAGGCAAAAAATCTATTTAACAAGAAATAGTTGATAAGTTCTGCAGAAATTTAATGTAAGGTGGTATGATAGAACATCTTGGGAGATTGTTTTAGATTGTTGGTCTGTAGGCTGTTTGAAGTGGTGGTTTCAGCTGAGACCTGAATGATGAGAAGGAAGCAGCCGTGTGATGTCTGGACCCTCTAGTCAGAGGGGCAGCCCGTGCCCAGGCCCTTGGACAGCAAGGAGCTTGATTCGTTTGAGGAACAAGATGATGAGATAAGAAGAGTTGGTAGGGGTCCTTGATCACTTGGACCTGTGGGGTTTTGATAGTTTTGGATTGAATGCTAATTGCAGTGGTAAACTGGAGGAGGCTTTTGAGCAAAGGCGGGCCACGAGCTTGTTTCTGTTGAATTTCATTGTGGACACTGTGAAGAATGAATTTGTGGAAGGCAGGAGCAAAAAGCAGAGATACTAAGTAGGAGGCGACTGTAGAAATCCAAGTGAGGGACTGTGGTGTCTTCTGCCAGGGGGTGGTGAGGGCATGGAGGGAGGTGGATAGATTTGGGGTGTGTTTTAGGTATAGAGGCTGCAGGATCTGCTGATGGATTTAAAATGGGATGTGAGGCACTACTATATAGAAAATGAATACACAACAAGAACCTTCTGTATAGTACATGGAACTGTACTCAATATTTGATAATAACCTATATGGGAAAAGAATCTGAAAAAGAATATATATATATATATGTGTGTGTGTGTATATATATATAAACCAAATCACTTTTCTGTATACCTGAAACAAATACCACATTGTAAATCAACTATATATCAACTTAAAAATGAAATTAGATGTGAGGAAAATAGTAATCAAAGATGCCTTATAGGTTTCTGGCTTAAGCAACTGGATAAATGATGATGAACTTTGAAGAAAGGATGGAATTTGGAGGAAAAGAGTCAAGAGTTTCAAACGTAGAGATAGGAACAGATAGAGCTTATGGGATAGGCTTTTATGATTTGATAAAAACCAGTTTTTCTTAGTGCTTCTGAGAACAGAGACATCATTCTATTCAGTATATTTGGAAAAATTATAAATGTGTTGTTTTTTCTATGTGATGGCCTGTCAGCAGAAGTGGAACAGAAGTTTGGGGGCCAAGGAGAGTAGAAAATGGTAACAAGAGGAATAAGCAAGTCAGAGAAAGACACAGGGATGGAAAGATACAGAAAAAAAATTACAGATAAAAGACAGATGCTCAAAATTAGAGGCACAAAGGACACGCAATCCCACACAGATTCTGCATTCTACACGTAAAGCCAGAGATGGATGCTGGAGGCAGTTATAAGGAGGTCAGAATATTTTTTCTTTCTTGTAATTAACTGTGGAAGTGGTACTGAGTTACCGACCGAAGGCAAATAGACCAAATCTTTTTCAGAAGTGGAAGAGATTCCTTTCTTCCATTCTTTATTATTAGAAAGGATCTTATACCCTGAAGTGTTTCCAGAATGAAAATGTTTTTTACAGTTTGTTATGAATATAACCTGAAAAATAAATCAGTAGCAATGTACAGTTACTCATTTTGTAAAGAAAAGAGGCTATCCAAAGGAGTTCTTTCTCCTTAGTGGACAAAGTGAGAAATTAGCTATCAATTAACAGGCTAAGCTGAGCTGGGGGAATAAACACATAAATAAACACACAGTAAACTCATGCGTGCCATGGCATACTCTAAACACACCTGCATTTAATTTAGTAAATAGGCTCCATTTAGAATAGAAAAAAAAGAATTTGAGATTTTTCTGTTTCATTATTGTAAGGAGGATCTGTAGCCACCCTAGATTCATTATTGATTTTCTTAAAAATTGGTTATTGGTTAAAAATGTGCTTACCAGAATCTATAAGGACCTATGAATGAATCTAGTCAACAGGGAGATAAGCGGAAGAGGATTTTAGGTAGGTATGAAAATAGAAGACCAAGAAACTTGTAAAAATTCATGTTATTGGGACCTTGGGTTTGCTTCATCTGCAAAGACCTATGAAATTATCACAAATAATAGAAGTACTTCAGAATTTAAAAGCCATGGAACTACAGTGGACTGAAAAATTAGGGACTACACTGGGTTGAGGATTTTCCTTTGTATCCTGCCTACTCATTCCTTCTTCCTTCCCTTGTCTTTCCTTTTTTTTTCAAATTTTTAATATTTGCTTAAGAGGACATGGAAGGAGCACTCAGTTAAGATATTATATAATATTTGGATTCTGTTATTTCTGATTATGACCTAGTATCTTTGTGGAAAAAAAAAACTGGTCTAGATTTCTAGAACCTAGTTTTACACTCGAAAACAATACTCAGTATGAAATTTGCATTTATCCACTTGTTCTGGCTTCTTGCCTTTTGGGATATTTATGATGATGTTCATAATATCGTCACCATCAGCGTCAGCTCTGCTCGGCTCCAGGACAGAAGGAGGCCACAGGCACTGAGAAATGTCTGATGAGATGACTGTGGATGTGTTTTGATTTAGAAAGACAGATAAATTATCACCATCCTTTCTCAGTGAATGATATTAAATATCTGCCCCCAAGAGGAGTTGAGTATGAATGGCCATTCAGGACAGCAGTAGGCCAGAAAATAGTCTGGTTAGTATAGAAAGATTGATGCAGGGGTTGTTACCATGTGAATTTTTCTTGGACGTTTCAAGATGAGTTTTGATCCTTACACATAACTTCATCAAAGGTTAGGTAAATGAATTACATAGGAAACCATTTTATATGTTAAAAGAGAGACATGTTGACCTGAATTAACACTTAAGCCATGCATAAATCTCTTGGGGCACAGCCTTCACTGAAGGCGATGTGATTGTCACAAAGCTTCACAGTTTGGGTTTATGGGCAAGTGTGGGTGGGTCTGAGTGGAAAGCTGGTGCTTGGCCAAGAGCAAATCCTACTTCCTGGTATAGCTTCTCTACAGACGTTCTTATCCAGGTGACAGAGATTAGATTTCAGGAGGAAAAGGTGAATGTAGAAGAGGAAAGCCTGAGGGATGTGTGTTGCCCCTCACTAAATAGTTCCTGCCACTTTCACATCCCTCAACCAGGAGTGTTTAAAAAATAATAGTGGAATCTTTATTTTAACATTTATTTATGTGGTTCTCTTGGAAACCTTACTGTCGCCCCTTTTTATTTTCAAGTGGAATTACTCGAGTCTGTGTTTGGCTGACAGTCATATCAGCTCTAGTGTGTGGTGGCTGGGAGAGTGCCTGGGACTTGGAGCCAGGCTTTCTTGTGGAAATTATCCTGCTGAATAGCTGTGTGACTCCAGGAATGTCTGCTCTGCTGGGCACTGGAGTCTACAACTGTACCTGGGGGACACTCTTTTCCTGGAATGGAGCAGAAAGTAAATACTTTAGGTTTCCCAGGCCACTTGTGGTCTCTGTTAAATATTCTACTTTGGTTTTGTTTGTTAGAACCGTTAAAAAATACAAAAAACATTCTTAGCTCCTGGGCCACACGTAAGCAAGCCATGGACTAAACTTGGCTCCTTTGCTTTAGTTTGCCTGCCACCATGTAAATAGAATAGAAAAGGAGTGGGGAGAAGTTAAAGGAGTTTGACCTGGCAGTTTTTAGATATAAGACTGAGTGAGGTACACTGGCTAAAGCATAGATTCTGGAGGCAAGGGGTTTTCTTTTATTTTAAATATTATGTATTTATTTCATGATTTAGTTTCCCTTTTGTTTGTACTTTTCTCAGTTTTAAACGTGATTTCATTCTAAGTCCTAATCTTCATCTTTCCAAGCATATTACTGTCTACCCTTGGTAGCTCTCCGCAAATTTCTTATTTGCTCAGAGAAGCAATCTAGTTAGAGGAATGGCTTTCTTTGCAGATGCAGATGTGACCTTTCACTTACAAAAAGGAAGCGGCCATTTTTTTGCCCCTGGAAGCCTAAGAAAAGAAGTATTAAATGGGCCTGACCCCAGCTGCTCTGAACTTTGGGAGGGAGCGGCTGGCAGGGAGCAAAGGATGGGTGAAGCAGTGGGGGGTGGGCAGTGCTGGTGGTGGGGAAGAGTGGGACAGGGTGGGTGGTGGTGAGCGTTAAGAAATGCCCCAATTCTTTTTCTAATGGAGTTGCATCCTGTTGCTCCCCTGTAACTGGCAGTCCAGAATTCTATGTATAAAGACCCCTTGGCCCATACTGGGATGTACTGGTGTTTCGTCTCCTGAAGGACAAGACTCAGAAGAGGGCGCTATGGATCGCACACTCCAGTACTCCTGTGAACCCCAGTCCAGCACCCCTCTCGTTGCTTTCTCTTCTCCGACTACCTGGTTCAGTTCAGGAACTGTCTGGCCACAGCACTCTCCTGTCACGGCCCAGTGGGTTCCCACTTTCTCCACTGTTGTTATTGGTGGCATGGGGGTGAATAGGCCTAGCCCCCTTCATGCCATGGGGCCTGATTATCTTTGGGGTTTTGATTCCAGAACCACTCTGAACACGTTTCTTCTGTCCTCAGGCAGGCACATTTGAAGGAGCAGCCTACTACACTCTTTAACCTTCTGTTCTCTCCTCCACCCCAGGAATTTGCTAATAGCTCCCCCTACTCCACAGAAATGCCCTGTCTCATTTTTTTCTTTTGGAAGAATGACTGACAATTTGGGCATTGATCCTTTTCATGGACTTCAGCTTATATTTGATCCCTGTCATCATTATTATTGAAGTAATTTGTTAGTATCTGTGTCTTACTTATGGACTATTCACTCTTCCAGGACAAAAGAATCCTGTTTGTTCCTCATTGAATCTAAGGCTTTCCTTCTCAACAGTTACGATGACCCTGTGCAGTTGACATTATTGTACCCATTCTAATGTGAAAGCTAAAGCTCAAAAGAAACTAAATAACTATCTTGCTCCATGTCACAATGCCAGGATAGCAGGAGAGTTGGGATTTTGTTAGCATTTACACATGCTGATTATATATCCCAAATGAAAGAATAGTTTGCAGTTGTAAATTTAAGAAATACTCACTTTACCAAAATTTACCTGTGATTTTTGAGGCAGTAGAAAGAATAGTGGCATGAGGGAAGGGGGAATAGGATGAAGGCAGATAGATAAAAGTACAATCACTGGTTATAAGATAATACATACTAGGGATATGCTGTCCAGCATGATAAATACATACTAACACTTTGTATATTATATATGAAAGTTAGAGTAAATCCTGAGTTCTCAACATAAAGAAAAATTATTTAAAAATATTTTTTTGTGTTGTATCTGTATGAGATGATGAATGTTCACTAAACTTACTGAGGTAAACATTTCATGATACCCGTAAGTCAAATCTTTATACTGTGCACCTTAAACTTAAACAGTGCTGTATGTCAATTATATCTCAATAAAACTAGAAGGAAAAAAAAAAGAACAACAGATTTAATATGAAAGGCCTCGGCCAAAGTATCGTTTTAGCGATTTTTAGCCAAACTGATTTACGCCAAGTTATTTCTTCCCTCGGAGCCTTTGCTCAAACCATATATGGCATGTGGAAATGCTCCATGAGGGTTATGCAAATAGGACTTGTTACTTAGTTTTTCATTGAAGTTTACTTATGTGGATAAATCTCAGAGACCAAATTCTGGAGAGTTATTTTTATTGTTTTAGAGTAGTATACCTCAGCCTCTTTACAAATTAGAGATATTCTCCTTTAGTTTTGAGTAGTACATGAGTTAGTACTTAGTATCACCGGTAAAGTACAGCATTTAGAATGCCCTACCAAGGTCTGGGAGTACAAGTGGACGTGTCTTGAAGCGTTCGTACCTTCCTGCTGAAGTAGGATTTTGTGTGCCAGCTAAATTGGGTCACTTTCTAAGTAAAAGGAGCTTGTATTGCTCCAGACACTCGGCTGCTTATCCTTCGTTTTGTGAAGCTGTAAACACGATGCTTCCCTCTCCTTCACTGTTCTCTTGCTGCTTTTGTTACCTGAGGGTTCACTTTGCAGATTTTTTTCCCTGAGCCCTATCACTTTTCTTGATAGAATATCTACTGTTAAGTTGCCTCCTATGGGCACTGCTTCCTGTAGGGAGCCTACCTAGTGTGTGTGCAGGAGTCATTCAGACAAGAGTGGTTTTGGCGAGGGTCTTAGAGGCTTTATGGTCTCTAATACTGGATTCCCAATCAAATTGCTTCGGGTATCTGTTTATAAGGGAGGAGGATTTATTTCATGGGCTGATAGAGTTCCAGTCTATCATTAATTTGTATGAAAAGTCTTAATGAGGATTTTCTCCTTTGCTACATGTCTTCACCTTAAAATTTCATTTTAAAATAGTTTATTTAGCAGAAATATATTAGAGGATATCTATGTGCCAGAAACTACTCTTGATGAAGAGATAGAGACCAAGAAAGACTCATATTCTGCCTTCTTTGAGCTTATAGCATAACCTGAAAGGTAAATGTTAAATCAATAGTTATACTTAGTATGATGAATATATGAATGGGGAAATGCAGGATTTAGAGAAGCTGTAATGGACTGCAGTGGGTTTGATGCCTGGCACTCCTTTGCTAGGAATCACTCTTTATACCCAACCATCCACATGGTTATTAAAGTTGAACCAATGCTGTTGTCACTGTTGATTGTTTCAAAGATGAGCACCTTTCAAATTGGCCCAGGACCTTTTCTTACCCAGGAACTTTGGAAATGGGTCAGAGACAAGAAGACCAAGGAATTTCTGGGTGTCTAAGCAGGAATGTGAAAGCCTGGTAGCTTTTAGGGCCCCCATAAGATCTGAATAAGGGGAGGAAGCCCCAGGAAGAGAATGGGAGGAAATGACTCTGATACTCAGAGGTGTGGGTACCAGAGATGGGGAGAATTATCTTGCAGTGTTTAGGTTTCTGGTTAGAGTTCTCCATGAGAATCTTTATATTAAATGTCCCTTCTTTGCTTAAGGTAGTTTGGGTTGAATTTCTGTTTGATGACACCAGAGCAGTCTTTTCTAATAGAGACATGTATAGCACAAGGACCTTATCCAAACCAAGGGATTGGGAAAGCCACTTAGCAACGTACTTTTTACACAGTGTTGTAATTGTTGGTTGGACTTCCAGGATAACATACCCAGGATGATGTAACCCATAGTGTAGTTGAAAGTGATTTCTGTTTCTCCTTAGAATGGAGTCATTCATTCGAATTGAAGGCCCGATGTGTCCCATGGAACTTACCAGGACCTGGGGAAGCAAAGTGCACTAGGTGTTGGAGGAGCTTTTGCTTTTCACTAAAGCACTTGCTGGCATTGTATGGGCACTGTTATTTTCTGCTAGGTTTTGGTTACATTATGGGTTAAGTAGACTTTGGTGGGCTAGTCTGGGAAACTGACTTCCATATGACATTGTTTCCCTGGTAAATGTATTACCTAGTTGGTAGAAGGAGAATTTGTACCTTTTGGCTATAGCAATTGATGAGTGCACCAAAAAGTTTTTGAATATTTCCTATATGTCGGGCAATGCTCCCAGCTCTGGAAACAGTGATGAACAATGTGGAAAAGGCTCTGCCGTCATGGAGCTTAAATTTTAGTGTAGGGAGATGGGCAATAAACAGTGAATAAATACATGAACAGACAGTTTAGTTAGTAATCTGTGCTATGAATGAGAAATAAAGATGATATGGTGAAGGAGAGTGACTGGGGTAGGGTGGAGTGTAACTTTGGGGTCAGGAAAGGAGTCACTAAAGAGGAAAGTTTTCAGGTGAGAGGCACCTGACCCAGGGAAAGAAGGGAAGATGGTGTCTCCAGGGACATGGCCCTCCATACCACCAGCTGTGAGGCAGAGAGCACTTGTCAGTCCTGGGCCCTTTGCTTATAGGAACAGTGAGGTGTAGACCTGGGCTCTCCCAGCACCATGACTGCTAGCCACGGATGACTCTTGAGCACTAAATGTGGCCAGTCTGAACCAAAATGTTCTATAAGTGTAACGTACACTGGATTCCAAAGACTTAGTATGAAAAAAAAAAAGCAAACATTTCCATTATTTTTTATATTGATTACACAGTGAATTGATACTATTTTAACATACTGGCTTTATAAAATATGTGATTAAAATAAATTTTTACTTTTTTAATGCAACTGCTAGAAGATTGGCATTCCCTTGTGGCTCTGTCAGTAAGGAATCTGTCTGCAATGCAGGAGACCTGGGTTCAGTGCCTGGGTCAGGAAGATCCCCTGGAGAAGGAAATGGCAACCCGCTCCAGTGTTCTTGCCTGGGCAATCCAATGGACAGAGGAATCTGGCAGGCTGCAGTTCATGGAGTTGTAAGAGTCAGACACAACTTAGCCACTAAACCAGCACTAGAAGATTAAAAATTTCATCTGTATACAAATGAACTTGTTTACAAAACAGAAAAGAGATTCACAGGTGTAGAAAACAAACTTGTGGTTACCAAAGGGGAAAGGGGTTGGGGAGAGATAAATTAGGATTAACATATATTATAGCAGAGAAGGCAATGGCACCCCACTCCAGTACCCTTGCCTGGAAAATCCCATGGATGGAGGAGCCTGGTAGGCTGCAGTCCACGGGGTCGAGAAGAGTCGGACACTACTGAGCAACTTTACTTTCACTTTCTACTTTCCTGCATTGGAGAAGGAAATGGCAACCCACTCCAGTGTTCTTGCCTGGAGAATCCCAGGGATGAGGGAGCCTGGTGGGCTGCCGTCTATGGGGTCGCACAGAGTTGACACGACTGAAGCAACTTAGTAGCAGCAACACACTACTATAGAGAAAATAGATAACCAACAAGGACCTACTGTATAGCTCAGGGAACTATACTCAATATTTTATAATAACCTATAAGGGAAAAGAATCTGAAAAAGAATATATGTTTATATGTATGTGTGTATGTGAAAGTGTCAGTCGCTCAGTTGTGTCCAACTCTTTGTGACCTCATGAACTGTAGGCTGCCAGGCTCCTCTGTCCTTGAAATTCTCTAGGCAAGAATACTGGAGTGGATAGCCATTCCCTCCTCCAGGGGAATCTTCTGACTCAGGGATCAAACATTGCGGGCAAATTCTTTACCATCTGAGCCACCTGAATCACTGTGCTCTATGCCTGAAACTAATATGACACTGTATCATCTATATATCAACAAATATATATATATAATTAAAAAATACTTTAAGAAAAGAAAGTAGACCCAAATGTAAACAATGTGTCTGTTGCTCATATTATTTCTGATGGACAGCACTGGTGTTAATGAATTAGCCACTGTTCTGGATTCAGACTGATGGGGTTGGAGTATGTAAGGATTTTGTTATAGTTTCTGCATTTGTTTGTTTTACAATGGACAGTTTATTTGATTTTCTTTGTCCTCTTTCATCTTTCAGATGTGGCTAATAATACTACTTTGTAGTGTTAAATCAGCTTTGGTAGAGTGTCTACTGTGTATCAGGCACTGGGAGATAGCTTTAGCCTCTAATTTTATATAAATGTTCATTCCTTCCCTCACTTTCTGATGTGACATAAGTTAGTCATACCTGCCTGTGGGTATTTGAGACTTTGTTTGGAACTCAGTGAGTGACTGTGTTGATAAAGTGCTATGCAGGTTCTTGACACTATTTTAATTTACATTTTTGTCTTATTATTTTCACATGAGGTTTCTGAGGTCTTTATCGTGTGATGAAAATAATTATTCCATTTTACAATAAAAGAGATTGTTATATCCAGAGTGGCCCTCTAGAGTACCTTAGACATAAAGAGCCTGGCCTGGGGTGTCCTGCAACCAGGCTACCCTCCCTTCCCTTAAATGTGGTTTCTTTCTCCATAAGGAAGCTGAGTCCTTCCACTGGAAGCCCTGAATAGGAATTTGGGTCCCATGTTTCATGCCAAAGTGATGCCTTATCTTTTGAGTATTTTTGATGCTTTTGTTCTACCAAAGTGACCACATCAGAATCCTGAAGACCTTGTTTATGCTTCAGGAGGTTAGGTAACCAGAGGCCCTCTGTCCCAGTGCCATTTTAGATAGTGATTGGTTGGAAGAAAATGCTGATGCCCCCCTTTTTTTTTCCTGGTGGAAACACTAAGATCTTTCCTTCCCAGGTGGCCTCTATTTCCCTGTCAGTAATGTATGAACTATGGCTGGCAGTTCCTAGGCCTCAAATTGGGACACTGGCTGTTATAATAATTTGATTTGGATAAAGACACCTTGAAACTATATCATTTGGAAGACTGAATTTGACTCCTTATAATGTGAAGTTGATTGCGTAGCGTGAAAAGGTTTGCTTAAATTTTAGTTGAATTCAAGTAGTAGTTACTGAGTCCAGGTTGGAAAAATAGCTTGTGGTTTTACTAAATATCTGAGGGATTTTGAAATTGTATTTGAAAGAAAACCGTTTGAAATACACTGAAAGCTGAGTTGGTTTACATACACCTTTTCTTCCAATAACTGCTTGTTTCTTTGGAATCCCTGAGTCTCAAGGAGCTTTCTCTTTATTCCCTAACAAGTCATAATAATGTTTATTATTATAAACTGCTATTGCAGTCTTTTAGATGGAAATGTAAGCATAGGAAAATGTAGAAAGAATTTATATAGTGACTTTATATGTATTCATTTATGTGTATTCCACAACTCCATGTACATTTATCTATATTTAGTTCACAGAATTATCTACCAGAAATCTTAAAAATTACATTTCTTATAATGAAAGAAAAGAAATATAACTTATTTGTGTTTGAATGTATACATCCACTGGAAAAACAAGAAGAGTTGTGATTTATCTACATCTTTACCACCACTTACTGTTGGCAGATAACTCAGTTTTTACTAATTTCAGGAATATAAAATGGTATTTCATGGAGACTTTCCTTGCAGTTCAGTGGTTAAGACTTTGCTTTCCAATGCAGGGGGTATGAGTTCAGTCCCTAGTCAAAGAGCTAAGATCCACATGCCTTATGACCAAAAAAAAACAAAACATAGAACAGAAGCAATATTGTGACAATTTCAATAAAGACTTTTAAAAAAATGATGCCTATCAAAAAAATTATTTAAAAAACAGCATTTCTTGGCTGTTTCAGTCTGCATTTTCTGATCAGCAGTTTGGCTGAGCATCTTAGAATTATTGACTTGTTGAGCCTCCTTTCTGTGAATTAGCTCATCATTAGTGTAATCCATATTTCAGTTGTTGTCTTTTTTTTTTCTTTACAGCTTTAAGGAAGTCTGTGTATTTTGGATTTCTTTCCATCTGTCTCTTAGCTTTATTTATGTTGTCTTTAGTCAGGAAAAAGTAAAGCAACTTGCCAATTCTCCTTTATGATCCATACTGTTTCCTTTTAAAGAAATGGCATAAAATTATATTTGATTTCTGAATAAGACATTAAAATGTATGGATAATAAAGAAGAATACTGATAAATTAGACTACATCAAAATTAAAAATATATAGTTTAAATCAGATAATACGTTCATTCATTCCTTTGCTCACTACAAATACCCTATAATATGCGAGGAACTCTTCCACACTCTGAGGGTATGCACTTACATTTTAGTGAAAGAAACATAATAAACTAAAAATCAAGAACATGTCCTTTATCAGTACTGTCAGTACTGCAATGGTGAAATGACCTCCATAGAGGAAAATCAGGGAAAGAGAATAGAGAGTGCTGCAATCATTAAGCAGAATTGTTAGGGAGGCCTCACTCAGAGGGTGACATTTGAGCTAAAATCTGAAGAAATTGAGGTGGTAGTGTGCGGTTATAAGGGGAAAGAATGAACCAAGCTGAGGATGGGGCATGTGGCGAGGCTCTGAGGTGGGAGTGTGCCTGCCATGTTCAGGGACAAGACCATGTGACTGGAATGGAATAAGTTAGGGGAAGAGTAGTGGGGGAGGAAGTAGCTCACACCCTCATGCCTGCTGCCTTGCGGGTCACTGCAGAGGCTTTTGCTTTTACCTCAGAAGAGTGGAAAGTCATTGGTGGGTTCTGACCGAGAGGGCTAGAACCTGACCTCCCAGGTCACTCTGACATTTGTGCAGTGAGGGGACAGGGAGACCAGGTGAGAGACTCTCGTTCATCTTGGGGGTATGATGGTGATAGCAATGCAGCAGTGAGTAGTGGGCATGTTTTAAATATGTTTTTATATATTTCATACTTTCCAAAGGTAGAAGGAACGGAATTGATGATTTACTGAATGTGGGAGGTGAAAGAGAAGAGTCAGGGTAACACCAGAGTTTTCCATGTGAGCCATTGGAAGGGCAGAGTTGCTGTTTATTGAGATGAAGAGGGTTGTAGAAGGAGCATTTTTGGAGGGAAAGACCAAAGGCTCAGGTTTTGACAAAGTAAGAGGAAGACATGAGACTTGCATTCAGGGCACAGATCTGGGTGGACATACACATCTGGGAAGCACCAGTGTATAGCTGGTATTTAAGCTATGAGGCTGGATGAAGTAAGCCGGAAAATGAGTATACGTTACAAAAGAAGAGGTTCAAGGACTGAGCTCTCAAGCACTTTAATATTTAAAGGCTTGGGATGTGAGGAGTTGTCAATGGAGACTGAGAAAGTCTCTGGTGAGATAGTGATGATGGAGTTCTGAAGTCTAGAGGAGAAACTGTTTTAAGAAAGAAGGAAATGACCCGCTGTCTCCAATGCTGCTGAGAGGTAAAGGATGATGAGGATTGTGAGCTGACCATCGAGTTTAGTGATTCGAAGGTATGAAGGCTGTTGGTGACACCGACAAGAGCAGCTTAGTGGAATGGTGATTGTGACATTGTTTGGAATAAGTTTAAGAGAAAAAAGGAGATGAACTGAAGACAGCAAATAGAGGCAACTTTTTGAGTTTACTCTCACGTGGAACAGAGAAATGGAACCAAAGCCATAAAGGAAAACAAGAGTCAAGAAAGCAATTTAAGGAGGAAAAATAGAGTATGTTTGTTTATGTGCTCCCATATGTGCCAGTGGATGTCCAAGTAAAGTGGAAATTGAATGGTGTAGGAGAATGGGGAGAATTGCCTTCCAGTGGGTGGATGAGAGCAGATGAGTTCTAGTGCACAGAGTGGAGGGCTTTGGTAATAGGGAAATGGACACGTTGTCCATAATAATAGGAAGGAAGAGAGAATACCATACACTGGCCCAGCTACAGGCAGGTAAGTTGGTGCAGTGGGGAGAGCTTGTGGAAGTTCTCCTCTGTTGCCTCAGTTCCGTGAGCTGAGATTGATGGTGTGGGGAGACCCTGTTGGAGTGGAGCAGTGGGGGAAGGTATGGAATGGTTGCTCTGGAATGGTTGCTCTGGACGGTGAAAGAGTGGAAGGTATGGTATGATGTTTGGATTGTCTGACCACACTGGGAACTCTGCTGCTTGAGGTTCCTGACCATGAACTGAACGTTTGACCAGTCATTCTAGTTGACTGTATTTCTCTGCTGCTGCTGCTGCTAAGTCACTTCAGTCGTGTCTGACTCTGTGCAGCCCCATAGACAGCAGCCCACCAGGCTCCTCCGTCCTTGTATTTCTCTAGCCATGTTCAAAAGCACTGGGACAGTTATGGAAGAGGTGAGGATTGGGTTTCTCTGGGTTTGGTGTTTCAACAGATGAATATGATGAAATGAGAAAAGGGGCTAGAGAGGTGAAGGTGTGTGCAAAGATGATTATGCTAGACCATGGATCAAAACTGACCTAGAGGAATCTGAGGACAAGAAAAGAGTGAATGATGGTGAAAAAGGTATGGGATCAATGGCCTGTGAATAGAGAGGTCAGAAATTGTTGGAGATGTTTGGAGGTAAAAAATGAAGTGACAGAGAATTGGATGGAGGGGTTGCTGTTATTAATTTTAGAGAAGTAGAGTTTTCAGTTTTGGTCTGATTTTTAGTTGGCAGTTTAAAGAATTATGTTTGACCTAATCTCCCCTCATTTGTTAACATTCTATAAACCAATACTTTTAAATTTCTCCTCAAGAACCCTAAAATGAAAAAAATCCGAAAAAGAACTCTAAAATGAAAGCATTTATATGTATGTTTAGTTTTTAAAAAGAAGTTTTTTAAACTGTAAGAGCCTTGCTGGGTTTTGCTTCTTTAAAATATTTTCAAAATGCCCTTTGGCAAATCCAGTGAATTTAGACTTTCTGGTTTGAAGTTCTGGTGCTTAAGCTAGCTTTGCATATTTACTTGACAAATGTTTTACTGCAGCATATGTAGAGTGCATAGTACAGTTTCTTTGAAACTGAAGTAAAATTATCTGGCATCTAAAGCCTAATGTGAAAAACAGTAAGGACTCAAGGCTTTCCTCTGGTGGAGCAGTGTGATAGATTTTGCTATGGACAGGTTGTAAAATCGGCCTGATCTTTCATATTTTCATATATGAAACTTTTGAAGGTTTTCATTTTCACATATGATGATGTAAGTTCAATGATGTTAACTCTTTATGTATGCATATGCTTATACTGTTTTGGTAACAATGTAAGTAATATTATTATGGTCTTGTAGAGTTGTGCAAAATGTGATCAGCTTTAAAACCAATATTAACTATTGAGGCTTATTCTGACCCACTTTAAGAATAATTTTAGTTATCACAGGTTTAGAGCACTGTTGCTTCATTTTTAATATCTGGTATAATTAACACTTCTTCCACTTAATAGCAGTAAGAACTTAAAGTGTCAACAGGATAATTCCCAGGGGACAACAACTTGTTTCCCAGGCGACCTCCACATTTAAACTTGATGCTGCCACATTGCTATTCTTCACCAAGGTAAACAGCGTGAACTCTCTGCTAAAATTTCCACCCTGTTAATTACATTAGAAACAGCATTTGTACAGATCTGGTGACCGTTCATTGAGGAACAGGTAGCTGTTTAGTTTCACATGAACATATAGATAGCTATGGGCCTCTGTCTGAATCATCAAAGTCTGTTTTGAGAACTTGGGCCTTTGTCTTTCACGAGTACTATAGGTACCATTATTGTCACACGGAAGACTTTGGGTCTGTTGGACTTCTGTCGTCTACTAGTGACTACCTTATTCAAGTACCATTTTTAGGACCAGAATCTGACATTCATTTGATGTCCTCTGTTTCCTCTGGCTCCTTATTTTTCCAGATGAAGCTGGATCTTTCACATATCTGCTCTTGGAGGATATGTTTTAATGATGTACTCACCTGTCTTTGATGTAAGCTATGACTTGGCCAAAACCACAGTTTCCCCAGATGAAAAATAGTCAGGTCTGTGGCTTAAGGAATAGTGTCCTTCAGCTGCCCACACTGGCCATTTAAGGTTTTGGCATATCAACTGTTGTGAAATGGCCAGTTTCCATGACTCCCAGTGTCCTTTGATGGTCTCACCCTAATGAGACCTGGCTCTCTTTCCTGTGACTATAGGCTCAAGAAAGGAGGCTCTGTGTGGGTTAGCAGACACTGAGACTTCTGCAGGCCAAGCCAGCAGAATTCAATTTGTCACTCACTGGGCTAAATTAAATGAGCAGGGCTCTGGAAGTGGACAAACTGGCCAACTGCACATCATATAAAGCCGTATGTGGTGCTGTGGCCTAACTATGAAGTGGTCACGTCTCTCCATTAGAAGAGCCTGTTGAAATAATACACTGGAGAAATCATATGTGCACGTCATTTCTGGCACCAGGTGTTAGTTCTTGGAAACCAGTTGGGTGGTGGTTTTCCAACCAAATTATTTCTAGAAAATGAATGAGTTTTTCTTAAAGGACATATTTTTTTTTTCTTCTTCTTTTTGGCCACCATATAGTATATGGGATCTTAGTTCCCTGACTAGGGATCGAACCCTTGCCCCCTGCATTGGAAGTATAGAGTCTTAACCTCTGGACTGCCAGGGAAGTCCCCAAAGATATGGTTTTTCAATTGTAGTGTCAGAACTAACCTTGCCTGCATATCACAAATAGCTAAATCTCATAATTGATTTACTCAATTATGAGCCAGAGGAGTCCTATGTAAAAATTGTCTCCAGATTAATTATTGAAATGTGTGACATTTTAGTGACAAGAAGTAAACAGTTATAGTTATACCAGTTAATAGTAGCTAGCAAGTTTAAATTAGTGGCCAGTTAGTAAATTTTTGCTACTTCTTTCCACAAATCTATCATTAGGAAGATTTGCATCTTTCTTGTTGCTATGGGCTGAGTTATGTCCCTCACTGAAATTCGTATGTTGAAGTCCTGACCCCTAGTATCTCAGAATGTGACTGTTTGGAGATAAAGTCTTTAAAGAGATAATTAAGCTGAAATGAGGGTGGGGTGGACTCTAATCCAGTATTCAGTTCAGTTCAGTCACTCAGTTGTGTCCAACTTTTTGTGACCCCATGGACTGCAGCACACCAGCCTTCCCTGTCCTTTACCAACTCCCAGAGCTTGCTCAAACTCATGTCCATCGAGTCAGTGATGCCATCTAGCCATCTCATCCTCTGTCGTCCCTTTCTCCTCCTGCCTTCAGTCTTCCCAGCTAGGCTCAAGAAAGGAGGCTCTGTGTGGGTTAGCAGACACTGAGACTTCTGCAGGCCAAGCCAGCAGAATTCAATTTGTCACTCACTGGGCTAAATTAAATGAGCAGGGCTCTGGAAGTGGGACAAACTGGCCAACTGCACATCATATAAAGCCGTATGTGGTGCTGTGGCCTAACTATGAAGTGGTCACGTCTCTCCATTAGAAGAGCCTGTTGAAATAATACACTGGAGAAATCATATGTGCACGTCATTTCTGGCACCAGGTGTTAGTTCTTGGAAACCAGTTGGGTGGTGGTTTTCCAACCAAATTATTTCTAGAAAATGAATGAGTTTTTCTTAAAGGACATATTTTTTTTTTCTTCTTCTTTTTGGCCACCATATAGTATATGGGATCTTAGTTCCCTGACTAGGGATCGAACCCTTGCCCCCTGCATTGGAAGTATAGAGTCTTAACCTCTGGACTGCCAGGGAAGTCCCCAAAGATATGGTTTTTCAATTGTAGTGTCAGAACTAACCTTGCCTGCATATCACAAATAGCTAAATCTCATAATTGATTTACTCAATTATGAGCCAGAGGAGTCCTATGTAAAAATTGTCTCCAGATTAATTATTGAAATGTGTGACATTTTAGTGACAAGAAGTAAACAGTTATAGTTATACCAGTTAATAGTAGCTAGCAAGTTTAAATTAGTGGCCAGTTAGTAAATTTTTGCTACTTCTTTCCACAAATCTATCATTAGGAAGATTTGCATCTTTCTTGTTGCTATGGGCTGAGTTATGTCCCTCACTGAAATTCGTATGTTGAAGTCCTGACCCCTAGTATCTCAGAATGTGACTGTTTGGAGATAAAGTCTTTAAAGAGATAATTAAGCTGAAATGAGGGTGGGGTGGACTCTAATCCAGTATTCAGTTCAGTTCAGTCACTCAGTTGTGTCCAACTTTTTGTGACCCCATGGACTGCAGCACACCAGCCTTCCCTGTCCTTTACCAACTCCCAGAGCTTGCTCAAACTCATGTCCATCGAGTCAGTGATGCCATCTAGCCATCTCATCCTCTGTCGTCCCTTTCTCCTCCTGCCTTCAGTCTTCCCAGCATCAGGGTCTTTTCAAATGAGTCAGTTCTTCACATCAGGTGGCCAAAGTATTGGAGTTTCAGCTTCAGCATCAGTCATTCCAATGAATATTCAGGACTGATTTCCTTTAGGATTGACTGATTTGATCTCTGCAGTCCAAGGGACTCTCAAGAGTCTTTTCCAAAACCACAGTTCAAAAGCATCAATTCTTTGGCACTCAGCTTTCTTTGCAGTCCGACTCTCACATCCGTACATGACTTCTGGGAAAACCATAGCTTTTGCTAGATGGACCTTTGTCGGCAAAGTAATGATTGGTATCCTTCTAGGAAGAGCAAAGTTGGACACAGATACACACAGGAACAATGAAGACACAGGGAAAAGGCAGCCATCTACAAGCCAAAGAGCTTCAGAAGCAACCAGCCCTGTTTTGATCTTGGACTTCTAGTGTCCAAAACTATGAGAAAATAAATTTCCATTGTTCAAGCCACCCAGTCTGCAGTACTTTGTTTCAGCAGCTCTATCTAACTCATACACAACAGGTGTGAGCAAGGGAATAAAAATGTACGACTTTATAGATAAATAAATAAATGCAAGTTTTAAAACCTTAATTTAGAGTACAGATGATCTGAGTGGGGAAAATCAGGACTTTGTCCCTCTGTCACCAGCTGCCAGAGCCCCCGTTGAGATGGGGGTGAAGGGGGGGAGTATGGTAGAAAGCCATGAGATTTTAGATCAAGAAAGGAAGGACCTTAGGCATCATCGATTGCAGCCTCCTTTTTTGCCAGATGAGGCAACTACCACCTGTAGTGCTTTGAGGATATACTCAGGGGAGCATGGTTAGCTATGGGCACCTCCATGCCCAAGTCTCTCACTTCCTGGTTCAAAGCTGAGCCCAACTCCTTTTCTTCTCAAGGCTGTGTCTGTATATATTTAATCAGGTTCTGCTGTTGTGACACATTTCATTTAGCAAAGAAGTTTTTCTTCCTCCCTTTTTTTTTCCTTATGTTGTTGTTAAACATATTTTCTATACACAAAAAGGTGTAAAGATAATGTAATACTGAGTTATGTACATACGAATGAGTTCCGTTCTGAGAGCACGTTTATAAGTCCAAATTGTAACTCCAACAAAGTTAGCGCAGGTACCCAAGTAACACAGTTGACTATATAGTACTGCACTATAATAGTTTATAATACTTTTCACACAAATAATGTATTAAAAACAACACAAAAGATAAAACATTTTTAATCTTACAGTATAGTACCTTGGAAAGTACAGTAGTACAGTACAGCAGCTGGCAAACAGGGGCATGTTTGCATCTTTGAAAGTTCATAACTTGGTTTATATGTAGGCCCACCAGGCTCCTCTGTCCATGGAATTCCCCAGACAAGAATACTGGAGAGAGTAGCTACTTTCTTCTCCAGGGGATCTTTCTGACTCAGGGGTTGAACCCACACTGCAGGCGAATTCTTTACCAGTGAGCCACTGGGGAAGCCTATATGTAGGGAATTTACTGTAATTATCTTATGTATCCACCATCCACTTAAAGCTGTTAAAATAATACAAAAGGACTTAAAGCTCTTTCCATGATCATATTTCCCTCCCTTCTCCAAAGGTGACTTATTTTTCTGTGTAATTTTGTACTTTTATCAAAAATGATTATATTACTATATAATTTTAAACAGTATTTAGTATCATTATATATCTCATGTCAACTGTATCCTTTTCAGTTTGTTTTTATTCCACTCAGTTTTGTTGATGAGATTTATCCTTGTTAGTGTAAATTGAATGTGTTGCTCCACCTCATTCATGTCCACTGCTATAGAGTTTTCCTGTTTGTGAATATACTGCATCTCTCTAGCTGAGATTTAGGCTCTTTCTACTTTTTTAGAGAATGATACTGCTATAACTACTCTTATATATATTTTCTTGTGCATGACTTTCCATGTGTGAAAGTTTATTTAGGGCTGGTATCTGTGGGTGGAATCGCTAAGTCATGGGCTGTGTACATTTTCAGTCTTTTCCAAATACTGCCGAATTTGTTCCAAGTGGTTGTACCAATTTACACTCCTATGTAATAGTATAAGTTCCTGTTGTTCCACATCCTTGCCAGCAATGATTTTATGCCAATCGAGCACAGTTTAATTTCTCTAATTGTGTATGCTTATTAGCATCCTTTTCACGTTTATTGGCCACTTGAGTTTTTTAAGTGTATCTTTTTTTTTTTTTCTATTTTCTAATCAGAGTCCCAGAACTGGAATGGACTGGATAGTCCAGTGCCCACCTCCTCATTAAAAAAGGCAGCAACAAAGGGACATCCTAGAGAAATGTAGTGTCTAGTTCATTGTCCCCAAACAGACAAAACTCCTAGTCGACTGTTCTTTCTGTCATACCAAGCAGTCACATCATGTATTTGGATGGATGACCTTTTTGGTGGTGTTGTGAACAGAGTCCAGAGCTGAGGCTTAATTGGTGAGTATGTGAGAATTATATGTGGGATTTTGTTGGATCTGAATTTTCTGCAAACCCGAGTCATCACGTCCTGTTGAAGACCCTCTTGGCTTCCCGTTGCTTGCTGGAAGGTCCCAGCCACTTAGCTCAGTCTGCTGGGCCGGGCCTCCTGCCTTTTCCAGCTCTCCGGGATCCTTCATTGTCTTTCCTCCAGCCACGGGTCTTGCTTTTGGCTTCACACTTGCCCAGCGAGCCCCTTCCTCAGCAGGGCTCCCGGTTCCCTCTGCCTGCAGCCCTCAGCTCCAGCCATCACTTCCTCAGGCAAGCCTTCTGGAACATTCCTACTAGAACACCATTTCTCCTTTATGCTCTCAAGGCTTGTACCTCTCATAGCACTCACCACAGTTGCAGATTTATGTTTACGTGGTTGACTGTTTATGAAGGTCTCTTGTCCCTGTCTGATCTTCAGTGTCCTGATGTCAGGCCCTGCATGTGTTTCTGTTTCTGCTCACTCACCACCATTCTGTCCCTTGCTTTTAGCAGGGCGCCTGACTGATGGTTGGACCTCAGTAACTATTTGTGGAATAGGTGGATGATTAAAAGGTCAGAGTCTTAAAGAAGTTCATCTTACCTAACTCCCCAGAGGCAAAACTGTATCTAATTGGACTCCTCCATCTGCTTCTCAGCTTAGCCCTGCATTGCATTAGTGAGGAAGAGAGCAATACTGGATGGACTGTATTAAATATATACATTCATGGCCTAAAGGATAAGGCAATGGATAAGCGGAAGAGTAGAAAAAGATTTAAACAAAAAAACTCCAAATTAGCCATTGGGAGGAGGAGCACTAGATCACTAGGTACCTAATCAGGCAGCCCCGAGCATCATGCACTTGAGCCCTGCTTGAGGGTTTCCAGTACAGCTGGCTGGCTGGCTAAACTCAAACCCAAGAGGGTCTGGACCACAGTAGGATGGGCCACTTGTAGTCTGGAAGCAGATGTTAACTAATTTACAGCCAGAGACCTCTGAGTAGATCTTAACTGGGCCTTTCCTTCGCAGATTCTGGTTTGAAGAACTCAAAATGAGGGTACACTGTAAGAAGAAGAAGAAGCAGTTTCGTGTTCCTCTCCCCCTAAATGATTACTTTTACATACACAAGACTATATGGATTCTGCATGTGACTAATCATATCATTACATTAATCCTTAAAGAACAACAGAACTGCTGGCAAAGTCTAAGTTATGAGATTCCATGTTCAAGTAGAAATCTTGCTGTTAGATTTTTTCTTCTTTGTCTTTTTAAACTCAGCATTGCCTAAGCTAGAAGAAGAGACATCTCTACCATTTTGTAGGCTTGTCCATAATTCTTCTATGTTATCCTTAATTCACTATCAGAAGAAAGAAGAAATTCTCTTTGGATTGTTCACTTAGCAATTGCAATTCTTCACTTTGCTCACAGCCTTGGTAACTTAGGGTTCTCAGTGGAATGTACTCCTTGAGTTCTGTGTTTTCACTAAAAGCAGATAGCAACAATGATGTTGCAAGAATGCCGAGTAAGAACATTGAAACTAACTAAATAAAATTGCCTGTTCCCAAGTTATGTCTTTTGCTATAAAATAGAAGATATTTGCCTGGAGTATTATTGATCTTTCAAAGGTCTCTTTAAGGTAGTTATTATGAACATCTAGTTATTTTGACTTTTGATAAAGTAAAAATAACTGTAACAGTCAGCCTGAATTGTTTCATGTGCTAGGAGCAAAGTACACAATTAAATCTGTTCTGATATTATTTCAGATATTATATCGATATTATTAATAGAACAACAAAATCTGTTCTATTATTTTATGATAAAATAATAGGACCTACTGAACTGTCATTAAAGGACCTACCTCATATGGTTGTGTGAGTGTTATGTGGGTAATAAAAGTGAGTTTATAGGTTTAGAGCTTGCCTCCAACATAAGAAACTTTATGTGAAGTGTTGGTTATTAATTATTTATTATTATAACTATCATCTGATACCTTTCATACAGCAAACCTAGGCTGTGAAGAGACAGCATCCTTTCTGACCATTAATTCATTTGTCTTCTTAAGTTTATTGAGTCTGAATATTAGCTAGAATCCCATTCTAAATGTGGAGTATCTATGATGTCTGTTGGATGTATATTACATCTGATCCTATTCTCTTCTTTCCACTCCTGACACTTCAAATCCATCCCCGGAAAATCTAATTCGTTCTTCCTGAGCTTTGGGCAAGTGCTTCCAAGTAATCCTTCTTGTGACATCTGACTTCCTTCAGAATCTTTTTTCCATCCCCAAGCTCTTGTCCTCATTAAAACACTGGGAAGTTGCCGGGTGTATGTGGAAGATATTCTGTTGGACCTTGGTCTCTCTTGAAAGATTTGCAGGCTGGGTTGAAATGGCACTTAGGATGTTTTTCTCGGTAGCATCCTTTCTGATCTCCCAGTTGGGAGCCTGGATGCGACGACTGACTGTTCCTGCAAGTCTGGCTTCTTATCTTTTTAAAGCTCTATCTCATCTCATTTGTCCACAGGCCAAACCCTTAGAAATCACACATCTTCAAGCCAAACGCTTTCTGTCCTTTAGATTCCTGTAAGAGTTAGGAAAGGCCCATGGGATCCTTAGAATTATAAACCATAAACAGCCAAAAGCACAGTGAGAGGAGACGTGAAGTTCATGCTCCAAGAGTGAATCCTACTGTACAGAATTATAAGACAAAACTCTGGAGACTTCTGGTTTTTAAAAGCACTTATTCTCATCGAGGGAGATCTATACGTTCTCGACCTTTCTGATACTGTCAACTTGAATAGTATATTTGGAAAGTTCCTAGACTGGCAGGATTGATTTATTTATTCCAGTTGGCAAAACTTTTCAGTGTTAGCTGTGTGGGAATTTTCTCATCAGCCATAAGAGAGCTGTTTTATAGTCAGAGCAGGTCACATAGTTTCCTAAAGCAAATAGCAGGCTGGCTTATCGGTACGGTAAGAGAAATCATTATTCTTTTTTCCTCCTTCTTGGTTCCTCTATAATAGCTTGGTCTTTATAATCAGATCTCATTTGGGCTGTGCAAGAACCTGAGAATATTTAATGGACACCATTGAGCTGTGGTGGTTGTCCTTGTGGGAAAGCACAAATACTATATTTGCTGGGAAAGCACAAGGCATATTTAAGGCCAAGATCTGTTTTCTCACTCAGGCTATGCGACTTAAGAGAATAGTGTCTTGGATGGCACCAGAGACAGTTGGTGAAACTTGCCAACCATGTTTGTGAACTTTGAATGGAGGCAACAGACATAATATTTAAAGAGCATTGGGCAACCCTGGTGGCTCAGTGGTAAAGAATCTGCCTGCCAGCACAGGAGACATGGGTTCAGTCCCTAATCCAGGAAGATCCCACATACCTCGGGCAGCTAAGCCTGTGCGCCACAACTGCTGAGCCTGTGTAGAGCCTGGGAGCTGCAGCTACTGAGCCTGTGCCCCCTAGAGTCCATGCTCCAGAAAAAGACAAGCCACTGCAATGAGAAGCCAGAACACCATAGCTAGAGAGTAGCCCCCACTCTCCATAACTAGAGAAAAGCCTGCACACTCAGCAGCAAAGACCCAGAACAGCAAAAAAAAAAAAAAAAAGGACTGACACCATCAAAATTCCAGTGTATCAGTATCCTTAGTACAGTGCACTTTGGAGGATACAACATCACTTCTTCCTATTTTTGCCCAAAATGCATACCCTCGATCCAATCATGAGAAAATATTAAACTCACATTGAGAGGTTATGCAAAATACTATTGACTAATACTCATCCCAAGTGTCAAGATCATGAAAGACAAGGAGAGACTGAGGCCCTGTCACAGATGAGAGGAGTCAAGTAGCTATAATGTGGGAATCTGGATTGGATCCTGGAACAGAAGATTCGTTAGGGAAAAGACTGTGAAACTTGAATAAGGTCAGTGGTTTAGTTGATGCCAATGTTAATTTTCTGGTTTTGCTAATTGTACTGTGTTGGTATACACTATGGACATTAGGGAAAGGTGAGTGAAAGGTATGTATGAACTCTTAAAGTTTTTCACTCATATAAATTTAAAATTAAGTATTTCAAAATTAAATATGAAAAAGGCAAAATTAAAATACCATAGGTAAGTTTTTAAATATAATTAAAAGGTTTGAAAGATAAAATTGAAGAAAGCTCCCAGAAAGTAGAGAAAAAAGACAGGCAGAATATAAAGAATATCGGTACTGGAGGCCCAACATCCCAATCACAGGAAATCCACAAAGAGGGAGAAATGGAAAGGAGAGTGTCATCAAAGAAATATTTCAGAACAGTTTCCCAGACAGTACTGGAGGCCATGAGTTTTCATACTGGAAGGCCTATTGAGCACTCAGCACTGTAGATGCTGGTCAGCCCACCCTGAAGCTTCCTGGCGTGATGTTGCAAAACACTGGAGATAAAGAGAAAATCTTAAACAGGTGAATAACAGGAAAGTAACACCCCCAAATGTAAGTTATTTTAAAAGTTTAAAATATTCAGATTGTCCTAAGAAGTGAATTTTTTATGGTTCTGAACAGCAGCCTTAACACAAGAGTGATAAAAAGCAGCTGGAGAATTTATAGTTAAGAGGAGACACTGACGGTGTGTGCCTGACAGTGTGCCAATGGTCCTGCTCTCCTAAACCTTCTTCAGAACTTTTTGTTTTCTTTCACAAAAGAAGACACTCATGAGCTCACAGAACTTGCGTCTAAACCATACTGCTTGAAATTTGTGTTTGACACAATCCTTATTCTCTCTGCTGGAGAAGGAAATGGCAACCGACTGTGGTATTCTTACCTGAATAATCCCATGCGCAGAGGAGCCTGGCAGGCTGCCATCCATGGGGTTGGCAAAGAATTGGACATGACTGAGCGACTGAACACAACACCTGCTTTCTCTCATCCCCATTTCTTCTGACTGGCTAGGGATTAGGCATAGTGTTTATTTGTATTGAGTTACTGATTTTTAGGTTAGTTTCAGTCTCAGTAATTAGACTCAATTACTAATTTTGAAAATGTGTGAATAAAGGTGTTGGGTCTAAGATCCAAAAAAAAAAAAAAAAAGAAAAATCCCAGATAGACTTCAGCAGGTCTATCTGTCTACTGGTTCCGAGTCTGATTGCAATGTTGAAACCATGGTATTGAGGTCACTGAGATCTTAATGTGGACTTTGCTCTAATAGCTTGATTTAATTCAGTAAGTCACTGTGGTAATAAAAATCCTTGTTTGTAGTATGTATTGTTTCAAGTTTTTATCTTTATCTTTCTTATTTGACAGCATTTATGGTCTCACTGTTCTGGTCAGTCTGCTGTCTATTGTTCTGGTGAGTGATGATGAATAAAAATATCAGTTATCTTTGGTTGTTGACCCTTTCAAAGTGCTAAAATAGAACATTGGACAGCCACAATGGCACCAGTTTAAATGACAAATGCAAAATAAGTGTGATGTGAGATGACAGGCAGTAAGTCTTTTCCCTAGTTTACGAAAAGCTATTTGGAGATTTAATTGAAAAAAAAAAAAGAAGTTCTTTTCCATGGGACATTTTTAGGGATCACAGAAGGGTTTCACTGGAGACCACGGGAAGATATTTCTCCGCATTATTCCATCATAAATAATCCTTTTCAATGCATTTTAGAGGAGGAGAAAAGTTGCTAAGACGCTTAAGCAAAATTTGCTGGTGTTTATGTCTGTGACACTTTGAAAGGCACATGAACACTTCTGTCTCATCTTGGTGCCCTCCCAGGGCCCTGGTGGTACCTTCACAGCATTTATCTCGTAATATTGTACAGACCTGTTATCTCTTTGCTTCTTGCACCAGAGTGTAAGGTTCTTAGAGTTCAGTTCTTTGTCGTATGTTCAGTGACTGGTACTGTGCCTAGGGATGAAATTAATACACAATCTAAATTTTTACAAAACAGAATTCTTTTTTATGAACTGATCACTGTCAGCATTTTCCATACTGGAGATCTCCAAAGCTTACTTGTATAAATAAAATGTTGAAGGCCCTCCATAAAATGTTTCAGAAAAGATACCCTTCTTTTTTTAAAAAAAACACAACTTACCTCCCATGGAAGGTCATTGAGGCCAGAAAGGTTTATTGAGTATTGGATCATTTTGGAATATGTTGAACTGTAAATAACCAAAATCCTAACAGTGACTTAAGCAAGTAAGGATGTTATTCATCTCACATGATAAAATGTTTGCAGTGGACACTCCGTGGCTGATCTGATCGTTTGGTGATATCACAGTGGACCTGGGTTCCTTTTCTTGCGCTCCTTGTTGTCTTGTTCTTGTGCCTATGAGTAGGCACCCATCACACCTCCATGTGTTATCTTCACATTTGAGACAAGAAAAAGGGGAAGAAGGACTGAGGGGCATGGCAGGAGAATCTGGCCCCTTTTGAAAACATTTGTAAAGGCACTCCAGTGACCGTGTGTACACTTCATTTACCAGAAATGGGTCATGGCTGTGCAAAGCTGCAGGGGAGCCTGGGAAGATAAGTATTTAGCTCTTCAGCATCTGTAGGAAGGCAAGAAATAAATGTGAATGGTTTTTGGATATTCATTCACTAAAATGGATGTTCCTTTAAATAATTTTTCTTTTTTAATAACTCTCCTAGAGCACTAATTTTCAAACTGTAGGGTGAGATTCATAAATAGTTTCATAACATAGTCAGTTGCTACCATTATTAAAAAGAATGAAATAAACTAAAATAGAAAAGAATAGAGACTATCAGAATATATCTTAACTTTATTAGGGCAAGTATTTGTGAAACACTTGTTTCATTTATATACAAGAATAGCAGGAGAGATAAGAAAGCCTTCCTCAGCGATCAATGCAAGGAAATGGAGGAAAACAATAGAATGGGAAAGACTAGAGATCTCTTCAAGAAAATTAGAAATACCAAGGGAACATTTCATGCGAGGATGGGCTCGATAAAGGACAGAAATGGTATGGATGTAACAGAAGCAGAAGGTATTAAGAAGAGGTGGCAAGAATACACAGAAGAACTGTACAAGAAAGATCTTCATGACCCAGATAATCACAGTGGTGTGATCACTCATCTAGAGCCAGACATCCTGGAATGTGAAGTCAAGTGGGCCTCAGGAAGCATCACTATGAACAAAGCTAGTGGAGGTGATGGGATTCCAGTGGAGCTGTTTCAAATCCTGAAAGATGATGCTGAGAAAGCACTGCACTCAATATGCCAGCAAATTTGGAAAATGCAGCAGTGGCCACAGGACTGGAAAAGGTCAGTTTTCATTCAATCCCAGAGAAGGGCAATGCCAAAGAATGCTCAAACTACTGCACAGTTGCACTCATCTCACACGCTAGTAAAGTAACTCTCAAAAATCTCCAAGCCAGGCTTCAGCAATACATGAACCGTGAACTTCCAGATGTTCAAGCTGGGTTTAGAAAAGGCAGAGGAACCAGAGATCAAATTGCCAACATCTGCTGGACCGTTGAAAAGGCAAGAGAATTCCAGAAAAACATCAATTTCTGCTTTCTTGACTATGCCAAAGCCTTTGACTGTGTGGACCACAATAAACTGTGGAAAATTCTGAAAGAGATGGGAATACCAGACCACCTAACCTGCCTCTTGAGAAACCTGCATGCAGGTCAGGCAGCAACAGTTAGAACTGGACATGGAACAACAGACTGGTTCCAAATAGGAAAAGGAGTATGTCAGGGCTGTATATTGTCATCCTGCTTATTTAGCTTATATGCAGAGTACATCATGAGAAATGCTGAGCTGGAAGAAACACAAGCTGGAGTCAAGATTGCTGGGAGAAATATCAATAACCTCTGATATGTAGACAACACCACCCTTATGGCAGAAAGTGAAGAGGAACCAAAAAGCCTCTTGCTGAAAGTGAAAGAGGAGAGTGAAAAAGTTGGCTTAAAGCTCAACATTCAGAAAACGAAGATCATGGCATCTGGTCCCATCACTTCATGGGAAATAGATGGGGAAACAGTGGAAACAGTATCAGACTTTATATTTTTGGACTCCAGGATCACTGCAGATGGTGATTGCAGCCATGAAATTGAAAGACGCTTACTCCTTGAAAGAAAAGTTATGACCAACCTAGACAGCACATTAAAAAGCAGAGACACTTCTTTGCCAACAAAGGTCCTTTTGGTCAAGGCTATGGTTTTCCTGTGGTCATGTATGGATGTGAGAGTTGGATTATAAAGAAAGCTGAGTGCCAAGGAATTGATGCTTTTCAATTGTGGTGTTGGAGACTCTTGAGAGTCCCTTGGATTGCAAGGAGATCCAGCCAGTCCATCCTAAAGGAGATCAGCCCTGCGTGTTCATTGGGAGGACTGATGCTGAAGCTGAAACTCCAATACTTTGGCCACCTGATATGAAGAGCTGACTCATCTGAAAAGACCCTGATGCTGGGGGAAATTGAGGGCAGGAGGAGATGGGGACAACAGAGGATGAGATGGTTGTATGGCATCACTGACTCAATGGACATGAGTTTGGTTAAACTCCGGGAGTTGACGATGGACAGGGAAGCCTGGTGTGCTGTGGTTCATGGGGTCTCAAAGAGTCGGACACGACTAAGCGACTGAACTGAGCTGAACTGGGTCATAGTGTAAAATATTTCTGTACATTCTATTAATAGTTAAACAGCGAGAGCCATTTTTCTGGAGAATCATTGATTTTACAAGTGTTTATTATAAAGGCAATATGATGAACTTAAAGGAGATAAAATGAGCATTTGTAATCCAGGAAGAAAGCTATATGTGCTATAAAAGTTACTGATAAAAAGTGCAGTGGAAGGTCAGTGGAGTTCGATTTACAGTTATTCTAGTGGAGAAGGGTGGGATGAGCAGAGGTCCTGAAAGGTCTCTGAAGGGAGAGTGGCATTTAAATTGAGGCTTGATGGATCAGAGGGCCCTGCTCTTTCCCTGCCTTGTAATGCACTGGGCATTGTTCACATCTATCTGTCAGAGGTGATAGGGCCCATTTCATAACCGAATGTCTTAGAGTTACAAGAATTTTAAGAATACCTCTATTTCACTGTTTAACCCTGAACTTACTTGTTTTGCCTTTTAAAAAATGACTGCATTTCTAAATCCCAGAAAAATTAGGGCGGTTTTTGGACAAATCATCTTAACTCTAGGTCTTAGTTAATAATTGCTGTTCTCATCTTATTGGAAAAAATAGGGTCATGTATGTGCTCCTATATTTTTTCAGTGAGATAATGGGAAAGCTAGAAATACAAGATTAAATTAAAATATAATTAAATTGAATATAAGATTAAATTAAAAATAAATTCTAGAAATATGATTGATGTTGCCGATAAAATAAAACTAAAGTTTGTTTACAAATTGAAGCACTCCTAAACTTGGCATTTTAGTGTTGGAGAATCCTTCAGAGGTAGGTGGCCCAACCTCATCTAACTAATACTGAGGAAATAAAGATTCAAAGAAGTTAAAGTAATGGCCATAAGCCAGGAATCCAACCCAGGTCATTGACTTCCTAGCCTGTTGCTATATGTTACTATCACTAGTTAGTAATTTTAAGAGGGATGAGGAATTGAGAACTCAGGAGAGTACTCTTTCGGGACCTTCCTTACTTGCTAGAAACAAAATGATTTCACACTTTGTAAATTATGTGACACTAATGTGGACAGAACCACCAAAGTTCATTGTTTTCATCCCCACTGCTCTGTTCTCTGGCCAGCATTCTCTGTGTACCGACTGAGTTCTGCAGTCATTAGAATTCCAAGGTTACTGCTGGGGATACAGTGACCCATTTTCAGAATCAAAAACAGCTAATCTGTCTCCTTGCCAGCCAGTGTTAGGTGTTGGCTGCTCCTTGTTTCTGCTGCCTGCACTCCTGAATAATTGCTTTAACCAACAAGCTTAGTCATCTTCTCTGGTGCAGAAGGTGATAAGTTGTACCCCTTCTGTCCTATCAGAGATTTTCATAAATTTTCTTTATCCTTTGGTATATAGATCTCATCCCGTTGCATGAATGATGTGACTTCTGCTCTTTGACTCAGAAAGACTGGCACTGATGTTCTGGTTTCATAATAGTACATGAAAAAAGGGACTTTTGTAAGAAGAAAATAAATGGAAGCAATTTTATCTAGAGCCTAGACGTGACAGGATAGACCCTGTAGACAACTAGTGTGAGCGTCATTGTCTTCATATCTATGGGGCAGACATTCTTGTCATCATTTTACAAGGTCAGAATAAGTAATGGAGCTGTAATTCAATCCCAGGTCCTTCGAATTCCACTCTGTGCTGCCCAGTGGTGATGTAGGACATAGGAAGGATTCTTTGCTTTATAGCAGATTTCTTAAAAGGCTGGGATATTTGCAGGCTCTGCTGCAGCAATTTTAATCTTCATCACCAAGTTTGTCAAAGCTCTGCCCTCTCTTTTTTAGCCTCCTTATTGTGAGGAAATGTAAACAATTAAAAAACATGTGCCATAACACTGTTCTTTTAGGCTTTTTGCAGTGACTGGGTTTTTTACTTTTAAAATTGTTTTTTCATAAAAACAGCAACAACTAAAACAAAGCCTGTCTTCTGTATCATTTGTTTCTACTCAACTGACAGATTTTCATCATCAGTGACAGTGGACATATGAAAGGCCATTACTAAAAAGACCCTTCAACCAGAGGTTTATCATCAGCTGGACCAGAAGGGACTATAGAGATCATCTGGTCCTGCCTCCTTATTTGTACAATCCAGATTATCCTGTCTGCTGTCCTGCGTGCTCCTGATTTCTTTTGTTTGTTTATTCATTTGTGTATTCATTCATTCAGAACACTGCTGCATGCTAAATACTGATTTGGGTCCTAAGATACAGTAATGAAAACAACACGTTTTGACTTCAAGGTGCCTACAAATCTATGGGGAAGAAACATACTCACATATGGCTAACTCTGCTACAGTTTGATAAGCAGAGTAATGGAGCCATAAACTGTGGAAGTTTTAAAGATACCTTGTTTATTTCTGCCCTAACATTTTCATCGTTTATTGTAGTGGATGACTAGGAAACTTAGGGTTTTATTTTTGTTCATGGATTCTTGAGATGTTTAAAGTTGGAAAGGATCAGAGACAGCAGGTTGTTATTAATACTAACAGGGAAAGATAGAAGAATGCAGTTTCTTTAAATGCAGTAACTTCTCAAATAAGTTCTTTAAATAATTGTATGCATATAATTATACAGTCTCTCTCTATATACATTTTAATTGAAATATAGTTGGTTTGCAATGTTGTGCTAATTTCTGGTGTACAGCAAAGTGATTCAGATACATATATATATGTATATATATTGTTATTCTTTTCCATTATGGTTTATTACAGAATACTGAATATAATTCCCTGTGGTCAGTCTATATTTTTATTATATAGTGAATTATGCTTTACTCAGATCAACAAAATACTCTTTATATGAGTGATTCATTGAGAAATTAAAATAGATGTTAAAAACATAGACCAGTACAGCCAGTATTTATTAAGTTCTTGTCATATGGCCAGAGTTGTCGTAAGTTCTGTGGAGGATTCATCCTGGCCACCATTATAGTAGCTAACATGTGTTGAGTACTTCCCTTGTGCCAGACCCTAGTGAAACACTTTACATGCATCATCTTGTCTGAGTCTCACAAAAGCCATAATGGTGGTTACAGTGATATCCCTATTATACAGATAAGGAAACTGAGGCCCAGAGGGATTATGAAACTTGCCCATGATCTCCAAGCTCCTAGTGGCAGAGTTAGGCCTGTCTTTCTGAGAACTTAAGCTCTTTTTTTTTTAATCTGATTTTACTCATTTTTTTAAAATTGAAGGATAATTGGTTTATATAATTTTTTGTTTTCTGCTCTTAACAGCTACTCTGGATAAACAGAGTAAAAGATAGGGACCTGTAGTTTAGAAAAGCTTATGCTTTTTCACGACTAAGTAAAATTGTAAGGAATAATGCGAAACCATATATAATCAAGTTCCATGATTAATCTTTTCTCTTCCACTTACACATACTCCCTGTAGCCAGTCTCATCCAGCCTGGTGATTGTAATTCCCATCTCTCAATTGATGACTTCTGAACCTGTATCAGCAAGCCCCACCTCTCATGTGACTCCAGACCTGCTTTTACAACTTTTGCTGGACATTTGTGTATTGTGGTCCCATGGTCATCTCAAACTCATTATGTCTGAAAATAAACTTGTGAGCTGCTCATCCATATCTGCTCATTCTGTTCCAGAATTTGTTACTGGTTTCTCTGT
>SJYC01142908.1:0-13580 GCA_006408675.1 Madoqua kirkii
AATCTCATTTTATTTTCAAGAGAAGCAGAAAAAGGTCTCTATCAGAATGTCTTTACCTGTGAAGAATATGAATATCTGGCAAGCAAGGGTTTTTGAAATTGTAGTAATAATTATCTTATTCACAAAAAGGTTTAATAAATGTTTGTGGAATGAAGAAATAAACAAATTGGTAAGCATACATATTAGTGACTAATAAGATTATAACAGTTGTGGAAAAGAAAAATGAAATTGAAAATTGGACATAACAATAACTGAGACCAAAACTAAAAGATGAAGTTTATAGTTATAGTAATGTACTAAAAATTATTTTAAAATTTGCTTTTTAATCTGATAGTTTAATTATGGAATCCAGGCCATTTTTGGCACAGTGGTGGATGTCTTCCAAAATTTTGTGCTTTGAAATTTCTAATAAATCACCCTCTGGCAGATATGTTTATGCAGTGTCATCTAGTCCTAAGAATCCACCCAATACTGTCTTGAACATTTATTTAACACCTACAAATATTGGGTGTTAGGTACCAAGAAAGATGAATAGGGCATTGTTTTAAAGAATTCATCTAGAAGCTCAGACAGACATGTAATTGCAGCTTTTTCTCTCCTTTTTAACTTGGTTGATGCGTTTATATCATTCAAGTTTCTGCGGAGCTCTCACTCTTCAGAAAAGCAGTTTCTTTATATATGTGTGCTGCTTTACCAGTGGCTAAACACAGTAATTAATTAATCTTTTAACTGTTTGAAACAGCATTGTGCTTTCTTTAGAATAAATATGATAAAATAAGAAAAATGCATTTTTCTCACACAAGGCTTTAGAGTAAATAGGATGTGTGTATATTTATATATACATGCATATAAGGGCTTCCCTGCTGGCTCAGATGGTAATGAATCTGCCTGCAATGCAGGAGACCCAGGGGCAGTCTCTGGGTCAGGAAGATCCCCTAGAGAAGGGCATGGCTGCCCTCTCCAGTACTCTTGCCTTTCTCCAAGGAATCTTTCCAACCCAGAGATTGAACCCACATCTCTTACATCTCCTGCATTGGCAGGTGGGTTCTTTACCACTAGTGCCACTATTTTCTTTAGATGTTTTAGAGTTTTTAAACTTTTAACCCTACAAGGATCCAAAATCTTTGATTTTCTGTGCCCCTTAAATTTTGCTTGCAATCCAGCCAATTTGCTTCTGAGTTTGTCTCTGTCATGTAGAATTTTTTAAAAAATACAACCAACAGCTCCACAGCAAGAAACCTACACTGAGTTACCCAACAGACTAAAGGCACAAACTCAGTCAGTACATTATCTTCATTCAAAATGACAACCAGTGACAGTTTTAAAATGTTTTATCACTGCATACCATCACTGTCCTTCTAGAGTAATAGTTTTTTCAATGCCCGCTGGCTGCTCATGAGGCCAGGGACACATATTTGAGGTTTTCTGCTATGGTAACATCCAATTTGTATATAACCGCAAAGCACAAAGCTTTACCTGCAGCAATAAAACTTCAACCTCTCACAAAACAGTGGTGCAAAAATGTTATTTTCTCACACTCTCTATATACATATCCATTGAGGGTTACATCTGGCAAGAATGGTGAGAAATCTGTTATTAGATTCTGGAATATTGTACTATGATAAAATGTTTTGTTAAACTGTAACCTCCTATGAGTTTTCACTGTAGGACTTAGGTTAAGAAATAACTTTTATTGCAAGTCTTGAGGTAGATGGGGAAAAGTAAATTGGATTTAAAAGTTTCATTCAGAAATGGCATACATGACTTTTGCAAGTGGTTAATTGGCTAAAGCAAGTCGCTTGGGCTTCCCAGGTGGCCCAATGGTAAAGAATCCACCTGCCAATGCAGGAGACACAAGAGATGTGGGTTCAATCCCTGGATCAGGAAGATTCCTTGGAGCAAATGGTAACCTGCTCCAGTACTCATGCCTGGAAAATTCCATGGACAGAGGAGCCTGGTGTGCTAGCAATAGTCCATGAGGCCGCAAAATAGTTGGACACAACCGAGTGGTTGAGCACTCATGCAGGTTACTTGCAACTCCTGTGTTTGACAAGGCAGAAATGTATACTCTGAAAGACAGAGGAGGAAATGTTTGTGACAATAATAAAAGTGATCTACATTTCCTTGAAATTCACCCTTCACCTCCATTGTCTCTTTCTCTCTTTTTTTCCCTATAGAATTCTTCCTTGGTTTTAAGTCAGTTTGCTGTATGTCCTAGGATACTTCTTTAAGTTTATCTTCCATAGGACTAATGTAATTGTCAATAACATTTATTCTATTATTTTTCTATTTAGTTTAAATATTGCAATTGCAATTAATACCAATGAACTTATTTCTGTTCCCTTAATTGCTTCAGTTTATAGGTGTCCAGTCTTATTTTATTGATGCTGTATTTCCTTGATTCTATTATAGACAGATTTATATTTAAAATTTATTTTTTATTTCTTGAAATAACTTTTCTTAAATCAATTTCTTGATTTTATCTCGCTGTGCTGTGCTGTGTCGCTCAGTCATGCCCAACTCTTTGCAACCGCATGGACTATAGCTCACCACCTCCTCTATCCATGAGGATTCCCCAGGCAAGAGTACTGGAGTGGTTGCCATGCTCTCCTCCCTGGGGCTCTTCCCAACCCAGGGATCAAACCTAGGTCTCCCACATTGCAGGCAGATTCTTTACCATCTGAGCCAGCAGGGACGCCCAAGAATACTGGAGTGACTAGCCTATCCCTTCTTCAGGAGATCTACCCAACCCAGGAATCAAACTAAGATCACTTGCATTGCAGGCAGATTCTTTACCAGCTGAGCTACCAGGGAAGTCCCTTATCTTCCTTGATCTTATCTTAAATTTTTGGTGATATATGTTCATTCATTTATCAATGAAAGCTTATGTTAAAGCTGGTATGTTGCAGTTCATGCGGTTACAAAGAGTCAGACATGACTCAGCAGCTCAACAGCAACAACAATGCTCTCAGTATAGGTAAAGGAGGTAAGTTTTCTCTGCTGTCTGTCTCTGGGTCTGACTTCTTTCTTTAATTTGAGGGTAACTGAAATCTAACTAAGATCATGCCATCCGGTCCCATCACTTCATGTCAAATAGATGGGGAAACAATGGAAACAAAGAGAGACTTTATTTTGGGGGCTCCAAAATCACTGCAGATGGTGACTGCAGCAATGAAATTAAAAGATGTTTCCTCTTTGGAAGAAATGCTATGACCAACCTAGAGAGCATATTAAAAAGCAGAGACATTACTTTGCCAACAAAGGTCAAAGCTATGGTTTTTCCAGTAGTCATGTATGGACGTGAAAGTTGGACTATAAGGAAAGCTGAGTGCCGAAGAATTGATATTTTTGAACTATGGTGTTGGAGAAGACTCTTGAGAGTCCCTTGGACTGCAAGAAGATCCAACCAATTCATCCTAAAGGAAATCAGTCCTGAATATTCATTGGAAGGACTGATGTTGATGCTGAAACTCCAATACTTTGACCACCTGATGCAAAGAACTGACTTGAAAAAGACCCTGTTGCTGGGAAAGATTGAAAGCAGGAAAAGAGGGGGATGACCAAGGATGAGATGGTTGGATGGCATCACCAACTTGATGGACATGAATTTGAGCAAGCTCTAGGAGTTGGTGATGAACAGGGAAGCTGGCATGCTGCAGCCCATGGGGTCTTAAAAAGTTGGACATGTCTGAGCAACTGAACTGACTGAAATCTGTGCAAATGTGTGAGGCATATTGATGGGCAAGACTCACTTTACATATAGGAAGAAGCATCTGGGCTGCTCTTTCAACTGTTAAAAAGAAAAATTTGCCCAGGGAGGAGAACACTTTCATGTTTTTCTTTTTCTTCTTGGCACCTTCAGATAAGACTTCAAAATTTTGTGGATTTCTCTGGTTTTTAATTAGCAAAGCAGTAAGAAAACATGAAGCATTAATTGTGGAGTCCTATCCTAAGGTTACAGGTGCAAGGCCTTGCACCAAGGCCATAGAAATGGAGCCCAGAACCAAGGTTGCCTCGAACTGATTGAGCTCCATTGCAACCATTACCAAATGCTCCCCCTGATCTTACCAGCGAGCTTCTTGACCCCAAATTAGGCAAAAATGCCCACCCCAGTAATTTTCACCCAATAATGCCCTAACCAACCACCTAATGCCACCATTACATCAGAAATTTTCTTTATCATGAGGCTATAAAAATTGGCTATAACTCATGAAAATCATTGGCTCTCTCTTGAGCTGATCTGCTATTCAAATAGTGTTCCTTTGACCTTCTCATTCTGTCAGAAGGTCAGCCTGCTGAGTTAGCAGCATCCTCATTGTCTATGCTCTTTGTTCTTGGTAAACTCACTCCTTTCTGCATTTCTCTGTGTCTCAAATTCTTTTCCAACCCAAGTTCAGACTGCCATGACATTAATGAAGAGTGAGGCATAAAGGTCTCTGTATTTTACCTTGAAAACTCAACCCAATAATATCTGCATGAGTATACTAAAACTCCCTGGCCTCTTTACTTATAGTGTACAATTAAATGACTGGGAAAAGGCCCTTACTCATTCTCCCAGAACAGCATGATAATTTAGGGGGCTAGATGAAAAATCTGAGTCATTCTGTTATTGTTGGGATGGATAATTCTACCAGAGTCTGAGCCTGGTAATTTAGATGGTAACTAAATGACTTCTTAACTCTTGTTGACCAAATCTTTTATATATTTATTCTTTTCTCTTTATGTTTGGTATTTAAATGTCAAATTACTGTATTTACATCATTTGGTTTGTGAGTAAACAGTGAAGGATTGGTTGAAAGGAAAGAAAAAGGAGTTAATGTTGAGGATGCAATTTCTTGCAGCAGCTAGGATAGCAAAAAATGAATGTTTAGACATAAAAATATCTTGATATCTGGCTATGGTCTTGTCTTAGATGGATTACTTTTGTGGCTCTGACTCAGACTCATGTGCTTCTCAAAATCCCTTTTCAAAGGAGATTATTCCATCTTTCTTGTTATGTACCAGATTCTTTTCTTTACCAATGGTCTGTTCCAGCTGTCACTGGCTCCACTCCATGACTGGATTATGTTTCTGTTTCTTCAAATCATTCTACTCTTCTGTGATTTTATGACAGCATTCTGTTTTCTTCAGTGCTGCATAACCATATGCCTGGAACATAGTAAGCATTTAATTCACTTCACTGAATAAATTAAAAATGCACAAATCAGGCAGCTAGTTGTACACGTGATGATAAGTAGTTCCCTAAATGTGCATTTTCCAGAAGAGCAGAATCATAATTAAAACCACCTCAACATCAGTCACCAAACTCTTTGATGGTGAAGCCATTCTGTCATGCTTATTTAATTATACTGATGCTGGTCATATTGCTCTGGAAATTTGATGCCCAGATTTTGATAGATTCATGTCTTGCTGATGTATTGGGGGTTGGATTTTATCTTTGTGTATTTTTTATATCAAATTCATTATATTTTGCCATATATTTAAGGTATTTGATTCCATTGTTTATAATTATTAAGTGACTGTGTCTTAATTAACATTGTAATTTTAAGGTAATTAATATTTACTAAATCAATATTTAAGTTAAAACAACTAAGACATACATAATTTAATTCTCACTTACTTTCCCAATTTATTTTTAAATGAGTCAAGATTTTATTGTTTATAAAAAATATAAAAATATACAACTCTTTTGATTTTTTGATTTATCCATGGAGGAAAAAGTAAATTAATGCAACCAGATGTTAGACACAGATGTATATTGCTATAGCTAGTAACATGCCCTGCTTTTTCAGTGAAAATTTCCAAGTATACTTTTTGCCTAAACCCCAAGTCCTTACAGTACAAATTAACCACTCTGTTTAAAGAAATGATTATAACTCAATATATAATTAAATCTTTTCTTTATTCACCTTCTTCATCTGCTCATACTCTCAGTGGGTGTGTAGATATATTCAGGAACATATTGAATCATGCTTGTAAGCTTGGCTGGGTAGAGTCAGAATAATATAAGATCAGTGGGCATTTAAGAAAGAACAAAACATGCTTGAATTGAATTTTACGAGCTAAGAACACAAAGATGCAGACTCCACAATAGTAAAGATTATTGTTTCTAAAGCCAGAATGCCTGGATTCAAATCCTGGCCCAGTTACCTATTTAGTGTGAGACTGAGCAAGTCACTTAACTTCTCTAGGTCCAAGTTAACTCATCTGTAAAATAGGGATAATAGTAACATCTAACAGGTAATCATGAAGATAAGTGAGTAATATGTGTTGCTCAGAAGAATGATTAGTAATAGCATACAATGCTAAGAATTATTTTTATCACTCTACCCGAAGGAATGTATTATGGTATTTACAAAGAGAAGGTGATAGGTAGGTAAGGTAATGTCTCAAAGTTGAACTTAAGAATTATGTATCCTTTTCCATGGCTATTCCAAGGATATCCATTGGTTGAACTCTGCTACACAGGTAATTCAAAATTCTTTAATTTTTAGGGGAAAGCACAGATAAAAAATCATATAAATACTCTAGTCAAAAATTGTTGATTACTAATATATTTGTCCCTTTCTAATTGAAACACTATTTCTTTCAGTTATCCAACCCTGATACTGGGAAAGATTGAAGGCGGGAGGAGAAGGAGACAACAGAGGATGAGATGGCTGGATGGCATCACTGACTTGATGGACATGAGTCTGAGTGAACTCTGGGAGTTGGTGATGAACAGGGAGGCCTGGAGTGCTTCGATTCATGGGGTCTCGAAGAGTCGGACACGACTGAGTGACTGAACTGAACTGAACTGAACTGATCCAACCCTCAGCTAGGTAAACATCCATTATGCTTGAAAGGATGTTGACTCCATGTTTATGAACTGGATTTCATTTTCTTTAAAGATGATTCTGTCCTCCATTCTCTCTGCAAGTGTTTAGCAACTAAGATTTAAGTTAATCATTCTGTAGTACTTTCCTTAATTTTCTGCTGCTGCTGAGTCTCTTCAGTCATGTCCAATACTGTGCAACCTTATGGACTGAAGTTTGCCAGGCTCCTCTGTCCACAGGATTCTCCAGGCAAGATTACTAGAGTGGATTGCCATGCCCTCCTCCAGGGGATCTTCCTGACCCAGGGATCAAATCCAGGTCTCCTGCACTGCAGGCAGATTCTTTACTGCTGAGCCACTAAGGAAGCATAGCGTCTGATAAAACACCTAGGGAAGCTAAAATAGGGTTGTTTTTGTTTTTGTTTTTGTTTTTGTGGAATATTTGCCTGATGCTAAGACAGAGTCAAAATAATCATCAAAAAGATAGATAACAAGTATTGACCTGAAAGTGGAGAAAAGATAACACTTGGGCCCTGTTGGTGGGACTATAAATTGGTGTAGCCATATAAAAATCATAGGGAAGTTCTTGAAAAAAATTAAAATCAAGACTACCATATGATTCGGCAATTCTACTTCTGGGAATATATACAAAAGAAACAAAAACAGTAACAGAAAAAGCTGTAGTTTCATGTTCATAGCAGCATTGTTTATAATAGCTAAGACGTGGAAATTACTTAAGTGTCCATCAATAGATGAATGGATAAGAAGTTGGGTATACACACACACACAGATACAATACATATAAAATATACATTATGTTCACATATAAATACCCACATAATATATATATATATAATTATATATATATATATATATTATTCCAGAGAAGGCAATGGCACCCCACTCCAGGACTCTTGCCTGGAAAATCCCATGGGCTGCGGTCCATGGGGTCGCTAAGAGTCGGACACAACTGAGTGACTTCACTTTCCCTTTTCACTTTCATGCATTGGAGAAGGAAATGGCAACCCACTCCAGTGTTCTTGCCTGGAGAATCCCAGGGATGGGGGAGCCTGGTGGGCTGCCGCCTATGGGATCGCACAGAGTTGGGCACGACTGAAGCAGCTTAGCAGCAGCATATATTATTCAGCCATAAAATAAGGAAATCTTAATATTTGCAACAACATGAATGGAACTTGAAGGCATTATGCTAAATGAAATAAGTCAGAGAAAGACAAATACTGTATGATCTCATTTATATGTGTAATCTAAAAAAACTTTTTTAAAGCCAAAAAATCCTCACTAAACTCATTGAGAAAGAGAGAAGATTTGTGGTGAAAAAAGATATGGAATGGGGGTGGAGAATTAAAATAAGAGAACAAAAATTACAAAATTCAGCTGTAAGATAAATAAGTGCTAGGTATGTAGTGTGCAATATGATGGCCATAGTTAACACTGCTGGTTATATATAAGAAGATTGCTGGGAGTAGTTCTTAAGAGTTCTTATCACAGTTTTTTTCTTTTCTTTTTATCCTATCTGTATGATATAATGGATGTTAAACCTATTGTGGTGATAGTTTATGATGTATGTAAGTCAAATAAGTATGTTGTACACCTTAAACTTATACGTTTGAGTTTATCAATTATTTCTCAATAAAACTGGAAAAAAAGAACTGATGAAAGAAAGTTTATTATGCTCCTCTATACTTTACTGTGTATAAAAATGCAGCGTAGAATACCACAGCCCTCCTGCTACTGTCATGAAGATGAAGGGGACACATGGAGAGGAGAGAGCAGAGAGAATAAAGCAAGTCAGTCTAGACCCCTTACAGAATGACAACAGATCACTGACTCAGCTATAGAATTTTCTCCTTTCTGTGTTGTAAGATAACACTTTCTGTCTTCAAATTTGTTTTCTACTTTTGTTTATTGCAACTGACAGTACCAATGTAGATACACATTCATATACACTCTGCATTTATGTTTCAGAAGAAAATCTGTGATAGTTTTCATTTGATGACAAATAACAGAAAACCCAAGCAAAAATAGGCTTATTATGATTACAAATCAATCAGATCACATTCTTGGAAGTTAAGTGGCGTGGTGTACAGGAGAACTGGCTTAATCAACCATCAATAAGATGGTTGACAAGGCTCCATACTTTATTCTCATATGTCATGTTATCAAGCATAACAAGAATCCCTTTCTTTCAAATAAAGTGAAACTTCTTTATTTAGGGGCATTCATTGAGCTTTCACTTGTGTTTTATTGATATTATAGTTTCACCTCCTGGGCAGTGCTAATTTGCTTATTAAACTTCAATCGGTTCTTGACAAGGGGAATGGAAGGGCCATGACTAACCTTGACTATAAGCCAAAGTAAAACCCAGTTGCATATACTGAGAAAAACACAGCGTATACTAACTAAACTTCTTTCAATTCAAAAGCTAATAGTGCTAATATTTAGTGAGTGCAGAGTGTATTTCAGACACTACTGTAAGGATTGTGCATTTACGTTGTCATTTAGTCCTCACAGAAAACTGCAATTTAGGTATTATTATGCCTTCTTTTCAAAAAAGAGAAAAATAAGGGACAAGAAGGATGAAATCATTGGACTAGGTCACACAGTTTGCAAATGTCATGACATATACCTATATTCCTAGCTGCTTGCAAAAACCATGCTCTTTTTTACTAGGCAAAGTATATTTCTGATATTCATAGCAATGGAAGCAGATAAGCTACTAAACATGATGAATGAGAGTTCATTTTTGCACCTGTCATTTACTGCAAATCAGTTAGGATGAAATCAACAAATATCAGCACAGTACATATACCATGTGAACAAGTTCATGGAAGGGAGAGGGTATCTGTATCATTTGGAGAGTAGAGCTGTCAAGACTTGGCTATTGCCTAAGGGGCAAGATATTCACTACAGATGATACTCTGGAATTCCTCTTTGAAGGAGATATCCCCAGTTTGAGAATTTGGCTTTAATTTTCATGAGGTATTAGGACTGTGGCTTTTTAAAAAAATAAATAAGAAATAGAATGTCAGATATATACACAGTATGGAAAAGTATAGAATATCACATAATGGCCTTAACAAAGAAAAGGTCTATGAGAAAGCTTTTGTTTGATTAAAAAAAAACTCATTAAATTGATAGTGCTATTTAATGATAAAACATTTAACATAAGCATTGTGAGAAGAACATAGAATGGTGAAAGATAAAATTATTTCTATGATGACCAAAAATGCAGCCCAGCCATATATAAAAACTTGTGTCAGACTTCACGTTCTCCAAGGGAAATACACAATAAATACGCTGCTGAAACTGTTCTCTTCTCAGTAAATATTGTGTGTCTGCATGTGTGTGTGTTTATGTATTTTTTTCACTAAATAAAAATTTGTGTGAAACTTAACCTTCTCCAAGAAAAACATACAATAAATATACGGTTGAAGCTACTTTTTCTTTTCTGTAGATACCCTGTGTCTGCATGAGTGTGTGTGTGTTTGTCTTTTATTCACTAGGAGAAAGGGTGTACCTCTTGATAACACTAAATTGGGCCCTACCTTCACTCCAGTACTCTTGCCTGGAAAATCCCATGGACGGAGGAGCCTGGTGGGCTGCAGTCTATGGGGTCACTAAGAGTCAGACATGACTGAGCGACTTTACTTTAGCCATACTTTAGCTACTAATTTCCTATGGTTTTATTTTAAACTACAATTATTTTAAATCAAGAATGGACTGGCATATATCAGCATACCCAGAATGCAAAATAGGAGCTTCTTTGGTTCTAGGGATATTCATTGGTTTCACATATGGAAACTGAGGCTGTGTAAACTGGGTGAAAAATTGAGTAAACAAAGTTAATGGATTTGTTAATGTAATAATGGAACTTTATATACAATATCAAAAGTGTCTCTGATCCTGATAATTATTGAGGCTCCTATCTGCCTACACTGGGGGAGATCTGAGTTTGACCCCTGGGTTGGGAAGATCCCCTGGAGAAGGGAAAGGCTAACCACTCCAGTATTCTGGCCTAGAGAACTCCATGGACTGTATAATCCATGGGGTTACAAAGAGTCAGATACACTGAGCGACTTTCACTTCACTATCTGAGAAAAGAGGATTATTCATGGAGAGTCTCTTTGCTTTTCTTTTCTGTTGGCTTATCAGTGGTATCTATGGCAACAAAAACAGTGTTCCACTAAGATCTCCCTTCAAGACAGAATGTGCTGTGAGGAACAAAGTTAGTTGTGAGTCTAGTCGAAGCTATGGTTTTTGCAAGCCAGAGTCAAAGCTATGGTTTATGGTTCTTCTCATCAGGTGGCCAAAGTATTGGAGCTTCAGCTTCAGCATGAGTTCTTCCAGGACTGATTTCCTTTAGGATTGATTGATTTGATCTCCTTGCAGTCCAAGGGACTCTCAAGAATCGTCTCCAACACCACAGGTCAAAAGCAAGAGTTCTTCGGCCCTCAGCTTTCTTTATGGTCTAACTCTTACATCCATACATGAATATTGGAAAAACCATAGCTTTGACTAGACAGACCTTTGTTGGCAAAGGAACGTCTCTGCTTTTTAATATACTGTCTAGGTGGCTCATAGATTTTCTTCCAAGGAGGAAGCATTTTTTTAATTTCATGGCTGCAGTCACCATCTGCAGTGATTTTGGAGCCCAAGAAAATAAAGCCTTTCACTATTTCCCCATCTATTTGCCATGAAGTAATAACACTGGTTGCTATGATCTTCATTTTTTGAATGTTGAGTTTTAAAGCAGTCTTTTTACTCTCCTCTTTCACTTTCATGAAGAGGCTCTTTAGTTCCTCTTCACTTTCTGCTATAAGGGTGGTGCCATCTGCATATCTGAGGTTATTGATATCTCTCCCAGCAATCTTGATCCCAGCTTGTGCTTCATCCAGCTCAGCATTTCACATGATGTACTCTACCTCTTCTCTGCACATGGCCAGCTCGCTTCCTCACCAACTGTTTCCTGATGGCAGATTCTCTTAGCGGCCCCTCCCTGTCTCAGTAGCTCTCCCCTGTCACCTCACTTATACCCTCTAAGCCAGCAGTTCTTCCCCAGGGCACTTGGCCCCGTCTGGAGACATAGGTTGTCGCCACTGGGATGGAGTTGCTACACGCACCTGCTGAGTGAAGACCCGGCGCACCTCCACACATCCTTACACTGTGCAGGGGAGACACATTCTCTCCCCTTCTCAGCAAAGAACTTTCTGGATCTGAATGTCAGTTGTCCAGAGGCTGAGAAGCCCTGTTTCTGAAGGCTCATGGACATTTCATCAGGGGCTGTGGGAACTACCCTGAGGAAGGCCTTCGTTTATTCTTTTTCCTGCCTCCTGATTTTTTTAGGGGAAATCTGGTTCAGTGCTTAACCCTTCTTCCCCCAGGTGTTGCTGGTTTCCTGTCTTGAGCAGGGGCCATCCCTGAGCAGCGGTGCAGGCCCTGAACCCTCACCGTTCCATCGCTTGGCTGCATTTTCAGGTTGAATCGCCGTCACCTTGTCAGCCTCTGGGTTTCTGTTTCCCGCTCACCAGGGCTGTACAGGACTCCGACTTTGAAGGGACATGAGGGGCAGAGGCAGTGCGTCCCTGGTAGCACCCGTGTCACTCTGGACGCTAGTCAGAGCTCACCCTGCTCGCTGCCTGGCCGCACAGCAGGCCTGAGCTGGGCACTGTGCTGCTGCTCCCGTGTGGCCCTTGGGCTCGCCTGGCCCTCAGCAGGGTCAGAGGGATTTTGCCTCGGTGGTGAGCCTCGTACAGTGGAACCTTGACAGTAAGGAACATACACCTTCACTTCATGCAGCTGTCCTCTGTGGGGTTCCTTCGGTGTAAAAATCCTTTTGTAGTGTAATGCTGATGGCAGTAGGTGTGACCATATCCCGGTGCAGGAGTCTCAGTTCTGTCATTTTCTCACAGTTCATGCAATGCTGAAGTCTACTGAGTCTGCCCCTCTCTGGCCCTGCTCCCAGTGGTTGCATTTCTGTGCTCACATCCCTCCCTCACAGCTGCCCTGCACTTGGGCTCAGAATGCTGGCCCCACTCAGGTGTCTGCTGTTTGCAGGCTCAGAGCCAGACTCTGGTGCTCAGTCCCTGCTTTGCACCTTAAAAACTGTGTGGTCCTGGGCAATTACAGACCCCGTCTGGGCCTCAGGGTGCTCCTTGGTAAACTGGAGTAAGGTGGAGTTTACGTCCCAGGACTGCAACAGGGCTAAGTGGGTAACTTTCTGGAAAGGGTCAGAACAGTGCCTTGAGTGACCAGGTTTTGTGCAGGGTAGCATTGCGAACCTCACCACCACTGCCCTTGTCGTTACTCATCAGGATTGTCATCATCTCAGGCCTGGACTCAGCACCTTCGGGAGCAGGCTTGTCTGGCTTTGTGGTGGAACAGCACAGAGAGCCGAGATGGTTAGGCCTGGGCTCCGTGTCGGCCCAGCTGTTCACCAGTTGTGGGCTCTTTGGCAGATCACATTATCTGCCTGTTCTTGCTTGCTGTATGATTTTTATCTATAAAATGGTGCTACTTACAGACTCAGAAAACAAACTTATGGTTATGATAGGGGAAAGCAGGTGTCAATTCAGTTCAGTTCAGTTCAGTCGCTCAGTCGTGTCCGACTCTTTGCGACCCGATGAATCGCAGCATGCCAGGCCTCCCTGTCCGTCACCAAATCCCGGACATCACTCAGACTCGTGTCCATCGAGTCAGTGATGCCATCCAGCCATCTCATCCTCGGTCGTCCCCTTCTCCTTCTGCC
>SJYC01142911.1:0-17879 GCA_006408675.1 Madoqua kirkii
GTTTATTATGTTCTAATTACATTTCATTCAAGTCTAAATATTTCTTTATTCAAGACTGTCTGTGTAACCCATTGATTATTTAGAAGTTTAATTTTGCAGTTTTGGAGTATTTTGTGCTTCTTGTTTTTGATTTCATTTGTTTTATATTTGATTTGGCTATTTAAATTTGTTGTGGTTTGTTTTATGATCCAACATGAAGTCTATCTTGAATGTTCAATAAGGCTGCTGGGAAAGAATGTGTATCCTACTGTCATTGGGTGGAGTTTGTATATGTGTGTTCCCGATCCTGTTTATTGATGATGTTTTTCCAATTTTGTCTGCTGATTTCCTGCCTCGCATTTCTATCAATAGCTGAAAAGGGGGGTGTTGTCCTGCAGTTTAATTCTAGAATTGTCTCTTCCTCCTTTAAGTTCTATCAGTTTTCACTTCATGCCTTTCAAAGCTCTGCTACTTGGTACAGATGCATTTAGGATTGCTATGTTATCTTGGTGTATTGACCTTTTTATCATTATTCTGTGTTTTCTTTTTGCTCCTGTGAAATTTTTTTGCTTTGAAGTATACTTTATCTGATATTAATATAGCACTATTTTTTTGGTTAATGTTTGCATGGTTTATATTTTTCCATAATAATTATATTTTCAACCTTATCTATATTGTTACATTTCAAGTAATGTCATATGTGAATATTGTGAAGAGCATGTACTTGCCTCATTTTTTAATGTCCATGTTACTGATTTCTTTTTAAAAATTGGTATGTTTAGGTCATTCAAGTTTAAAATAATTATTGATATTTTCAGGGCTTACAATTACATTTTATGATGTTTTTTGTTGCCTGGTTTTTGTTGCCCTATTGTTTGGTTTTGGGAGGTACTTTTTGTTTGTTTTGCCTTCTTCTGAGTTACTTTAAAGTTAGGAATTCCACTTGATATATCTGGGATGTTTTTGAGAATATGTCTTGTTTTTTAGTGGTTACTTTAGGTATTATACATACATAACTTATCAGAGTGTACAGTATCAATATTTTAGCACTTTGACATATAAAACTTACTTCCATTGGGTTACGTTATTCCCCATTCTTTAATATAACTGTCTATAAAGTATTGCCTTTTTGTATGCTGAGCACCATATTGGATATTTTTTTTTTTTGCTTCAGCCGTCAAGCCACTTTTGCAAAACTCATAAGAAGCACAGTCTGTGTACTTTTACTCATTGCATTGTTCTTTTCTTCCTTTTTAAAATCCCAGGTTTCTTCCATTAACAATTTTCTTTTTAAACTTTTTACCCCAGGAACACCTGTAGCCTGTCTTTTGTGGTAGGTTTTCTGGTAACAGATGTTTTTGTTTTCCTTCTTCTAAGAATGTCTTTATTTCTCCTTCATTCCCAAAGGATGTTTTTGTGGGCTATAGGATTCAGGGTCAACAGTGCTTTTCTTTTAGTACTTGAAAGGCAAGTCATTTCCTTTGTCTTCGGTGGTTTCAGATGAGAAATCTGCTGCCATTTGACTCATTATTTCTGTATCTGTACTCTATCCATTTTGTCAAGTACTTTCAGTGTTTTATCTTTGTATAGAGAGTTCAGAAGTTTGATCATGATGCAACCTGCCTAACATTTGGGGGGTTTATCTCGCCTGGTGTTTACTTAACTTTTAAAATTTCATAGTATATGCCATTTTGAAAAATTGGAAAATTTTTAGTTATGCTTCAAATAGTTTTTTCAGCCCCTCTCTTTCAGGGGCTCCAGTAACATGAATGGTGTGTTCTTGTTCTTGTTACATAGGACCCTCAGATTTGTACCTTTTGTTTCCCCAGGGTGTTTTTCTCTGTTGCTTATATTAATTAATTTCCATTGAGCTCTCTTTGAGCTCACTGATTCCTTCCCTCTCATGTATAATCTACTATTGAGTTCACCCAGTGAATTTTCATTTTGGTTTTTTAATTTTTCAGTTGTTTGATTTTCTGTTTTGTTCTTTTATACATCTTTTCTTTCTTTGCCTAGTTTATGATGCCAAAGACGGACTCAGAACACAGCAAAACTTGTAGTCCAAAGTCATTGGTCTCTGGTAGTTTATCTTAATTATTAGAAATCCTAAATTACCTGGAGGAGTGGAAGGCCTGCAGTCTTCTTTGTTGTTATCCGTAAATAGTTCTCAAGAAAATAAAACTGGGCGGCCTTCAGCTTGTCCAGAGTTCTGTTCCCCAGGGATGGTTTGTGTGTAGGATTTCATTGCTCAGTGAGACTTGTTGCGACCTGAAGAGCACGGGCACCTCCTCTTCCAGGGTCACCATCCTCTTTGTGGGTGACCACATTCCCCCGATTTGCCAACGTGTGTGGCACCTCCGTCTGTCTTTTATGCCTCTGTTTTTGGTCTGTAACTTCTCCCTCTTAATTCCCTTCTGTCCATAATCTGTACCTGTGCTCCTCACCCCTAGGCACTTTATGGAGAAGGCATTGGCACCCCACTCCAGTGTTCTCGCCTGGAAAATCCTGTGGATGGAGGAGCCTGGTAGGTTGCGGTCCATGGGGTCGCTAAGAGTCCTACACGACTGAGCGACCTCACTTTCACGCGTTAGAGAAGGAAATGGCAACCCGCTCCAGTGTTCTTGCCTGGAGAATCCCAGGGACGGGGGAGCCTGGTGGGCTGCCATCTATGGGGTCGCACAGAGTCGGACACGACTGAAGCGACTCAGCAGGAGCAGCAGCAGGTGCTTTATGGCTCGCTTGTTCACTGAGCTGTGCCCTTCTCTTTTCTCTCACAGACACACACTGTGTGACTGTTCACTACCTGTCCTCACCCCCTCATGTCCCCTTCACACCAGTGACAACTAAAGGATGATTTCTGTCATGGTCACCTCGCTTAAACACGCCTTAGAGTTCCCTTTTGTCCTCTTCCGCCTACCTCCCAGCCCCCTTTGGGCTGCTGCCCACCTCTCTGACTTCAATGTCCTTCCCTGGTTTCTCAGTTCTTGCTCTTCTTCAGAGAATCTGTCTTTAGCCTCTGTTCAGTATTAAACAGTGTGCTTCCCGGGTTTCTTCCAAGGCCAGTGTTTTCTCACTTGCGATGTGTTCCATGAGTGAGTTAATTCCCATTGAAGATATTTTACACTCGGTGACTTCCCCCAAATCTGTCTCCAGGGTGAATGTGTCTCATGTCTGTTACCCATTGTTTGTAACTCCACGCCTTCTGTGTGTTCATACGCACTGAGTTTATGCATGTGTCACTTGGCCAGAATCATCGCCATGAGGATGCACCCATGAAAACCGTGAGAGCAAGCAAACACGTGGTATCACTGTACATCCGCCACTGTCTTGAGTGTTTAAACATGTCAACTCTTAACCTTTCTAGCAAGTTGATGTGGTAGGTAATATTACCCTCATTTTACAATGAAAACCGAGGAATAGAAAGATTAAGGAATTTGCCCAAAGTTGTACTGTTGTTACAAAGTATGAGGTTAGGGATTGGAGGCCATTTAGGCTGGCTGCAGAGTCCATGCCCATATCCCTTCCCGGATTCCTTCATACAGTGTGAATCCTTGTTTTCCTTGTCACTCCTCATTTTTACTTACATGGATCAAGTAATGTGTTGATCTCTGACCCCTGTTTCTCATTCTGCAGTACATCTTGGCCACCCTTTCAGTTTGAGTGTGAAACCATATTCAGTCATCAGTGCTGACATCATCTCATAACTTTGTCAAAGATATAGATAATCTCTTGAGTTTGAAGTAGCAGAGAGGTCAAAGAAGGCTAAAGTTGATTTGGTTTTGGACACTGTTTGAGGTGCCTGAGAAACATCTCAGTGAATCCCGGTGTCTTATGTCTGGTTGACCAAGCCACCTTACAGCCATTTTTCTTTCATCATACTCGCCTCCAGCCACTGTCCAATTCTGTTCCTTTAACCTTTTTGTTTCCCTCATTAGACACATTAACATATTTGTTTCCTTCAATATATGTGTGTGTGAGTGAATGGCCACACACAGCAGTGTGTTTTTGTATTGATTGCCTCCCTCCCTCACAGAGTGTTCACACAAAGCTGTGTATATAATGGGCACCGTGTATGACATAATGTTGACCACAAAGAGAAACCACATGCGCTTATAAGAACAGAACGGTCAGACTTGAGAGTCATGATGAATGACTGTTGAAAGTCCTCAAGATTATCCAAGTTATGATTACTAGGAAAACATCAAAGAACTCCGCATATTATCATGCTTAAGATTAATGTTTTATGACAGCAAAAGATTACAAAGCGATCTCAGACAAGGGGAAAGGTACAAGGACTGGAGTCCAGAGGAAGCCAGGAACAAGCTTTAGGAGTTCTAGTGAAGTTGCTGTCGTGTCCGACTCTGTGATCCCATTGACTGCAGCCCACCAGGCTCCTCCGTCCATGGAATTTTCCAGGCAAGAGTGCTGGAGTGGGTGGCCATTTCCTCCTCCAGGGGATCTTCTGAGCCAGGGATCAAACCCAGGTCTCTCTCATTGCAGGCAGATGCTTTACCGTCTGAGCCACTAGGGAAGCCTTAGGAGTTCTGAGCACTTAGTTTAAGTTGTGTCAGTGAATTTCAACAGCATGTGTGAAATGGCTCCTAGAGGAGCTCATTAGAACCTCAGAGCCCAGTATTTTTATTGGGCACTCTGCTTGGAAGATAATATTTTTGACCTTCAGAAACATAGCAGGTCAGCAGCAAAATACAGAGACAGTACCTGTACTGAGCCATTCATCCTTTCTGGGCATGGTAGCAAACATCCCAAAGTCTAAGTCCCTAAACTTCAGCCAAGGGCAAACTGTGAAGTTCAAAGGATAGCACCGCATGTTAACTCATTTTCACAGTGACTTAAATGATACCAAAATAGGGAAGAAGTTCAAATTTCTTTAACAAATACTAAGCAAATACACTTTGCTATGACAAAAATAAGTCATAGCTTTGAGGTGAAGGTTTAAATATATATAAATCGTAACAATAGTTATATCACAGCAGAAATTCTTACATGTGTTCAGGATTTAATGATGACAAAATATACAGAATATCTGGTGAGAAAAAATCATGCCTCTCAATAAATTTTTCATCTATTTAGATATATTGCCAAGTGATTTGGCTTGCAAATATTCCCTTTATTTGCTTCTATTTACAGAGATGTTAACAACCAGGTTAATGCCATGTATTTTCACTGCACATATGTCAACAGTTGCTCCTTTATTCTTTCTTCCTACTGTTGAAACTTGTAGCCTTTGACTTCAAGAAAGAGAAGATTAACGAATATGGGGACATAATTCCTGCATTGTTAAATGTGCATAACTGGAGATTAAAGACTGTGTTGTTGCAGGCTTAGTCAAGTTCATGGACCTGTCTGTGTTTTACTGAGATGGTCATGGGAGTGTTTTTTCAGCTGGGAGGGCCCTCTACAGAGACGTGATACTGGAGACCTTTACGAATCTGGCCTCTGGTTGTACATGCCGGTCCCCTTTGTACTCAGGGTCTGACTCGTAGACCGTCACCTTTCCTGTCTCAGCTGTCGGATGCCCCGCAGCCTCTGGGGTCAGTGACATCATCCTTGAAATTTGATGGTTAAAGATTTGTAATCTGTTCACTGGTATGTTAGATACCTAACAATTGAATAGTCTAAGCTAAATTATAAATGCGTAACTTACTTTCCCTTCCTTGAAGCAATGTGAAGAGCATAGGCCTCTAATCAGATCACCTCATTATACTTCTGTCCTTGTTCTAACCAGACGGATGGCTTGAAGGAAATTTCTGTTACTGTGGTTTTTAAATTTGGAGATCCATGTTTTAAGCATATATTTGTTGTTTTTGTTTCCCCTCTGCCTATTTTTTGGTCTCTACCTGTATTGACTGTTTGATTGACTGCTGGGCCTCAGCAGCTTCCTGGATGTTAGTTCCCAGACCAGGGATCAAACCTGGACCCTCTGCACTGAGAGCACAGAGCCCTAACCATTATACCACCAGAGGATTCCAAGACCGCCCCTTTCAGGGCTAGCCAGTTCTTAGAGGTAACAGACTATCTTAGGGTCTATTCCTTTCATCTGTAAATCAACCCCCAAACCCCTAATAGAAACCCCTTCTCTTTCTGACTCTTACACTTAATAGACTATACTTCTCATCCCCTAACGGCCTGTGCCAGGCAAATAAGGACGGCCTCCATGCTCCAAGGCCTGACAGTATTCAGACTAGCCGATACCAAGCTGTTTATCCTGCCTCCCCCCTCGCCTTTCTTGTGGAAACCAAGTTCTGGATCGCCCTTTGTTTGCCTCTGTCCCCTGACCCGTCCCGATCTTCCCCGTTGGGCCCTTTGCGATGTTCCCCGTCTGAAGTTTTTAGGGATCTGTGGAGCACAAATTTGCCCCCTTGTGTCAGTTATTACCGTTTCTGTGTATCTTACTGTGGTAGATTAAACAGTTCCTGGGTATATTTCTAGAACACGCAGGAAACATGTTACAACTTCCTCGTAAGGGCCTACAAGGCTCTACACGGGGAGCCTGAAAGTGATACTGGGGTGAACAGAAAGCGGCAGATGACAGAACCCCAGGGTCAGCACCCGAGTGTCACATTCCTTTCTGGTCTGCACGGAAGAAAACTGCGTTACCCAGAAGCGCGAGCGCCGCGTGTCTGCGCCGGTTCCGGGCCAATGACAGCTGAGGGTGGGGGCGGGAGTTCCGGGCCTTTAATGCCTGCGTCATCAGCCGGCGTCCAGCGCGCGCCTGGGCTGTAAGGCTTGGAAAGCCGGCGCGGCGCGTTTCCCGGCAGGAGCAGGAGAGGCCGGTGAGGAAGCTGCATCTCACCTCCGCCTGGGTCACTGTACGAGCCTGACATGCGCCCGGGTCCTCCGTCACGGGGGTGACTCCTGAGCCCGCCGGGGTCCCGATCCGTCGCCACAGCTCTGCGCCCGGGCTCCTGAGGCTCGGAGAGCGACGGTCCGCCTAGGCGTGGCCCGCCTGGGCCAGATTCGGCGGCGGGCGGTGAATCCTGGCGCCGCCTCGTTGGCCCCACGCTCTCCACAAGGCCCCGCGATGGCGGCGGCGTGGGTGGAGCCGACGCGGGTGAGTGGACAGCGATTTCAGCATTGCTGGTTCGGAGAGGACTCCTGGGCAAAGAGGAGGCTACGTAGCCAGCGGGTTGCTCATTGTGCTTGTTATTTGCAGCAACCGGCTTGTCATTTATCCTCAATTTTAGCACCTTACCGGGTCTCAGGTGCGTCATCATGGCGTGAAGGGTAAATGAGGCTTTTGAGGTAGAAATTGCTAGGCAGTCAGTGTAGAACTCTGAGACTGTTAGGGGACCAGACCTGAGCCATGACAGGCTCAACAAGCTATACTAAGCCTAAGATTCAGATTCTTGTAAAACCTGAGTCTTGATTCTGGGAAACCGCACCCTGGGAAAGTCCCTGCTGGCGCCAAACGTGAGCCAATCAGAATTGGGATTTTGAGTCAAACCTGAGCCAATGAGATTTTGTGATTTGTGTGACTTGACCAATGAGATTTTGTGGTGTGTGTGATTTGAAAAATCCCGCACGCGTGCATGAACTAACCAATTGCTGTTTGCCAACTCTTCTGTTGCAACATTTGAACCGGGCTAAATGTATAAAATACTGCTGTAATCCAGAGCTCGGGGCTCTCAAGACTCCACTGCGCTGGATGAGACGGGAGCCCTAGCTCGAGCTAGCAATAAAACCCCTTTTTGCTTTTGCATTGCCGTGGACGTCTTATTCTCTCGGTCTGGGATCCGGACTCTGGGCATAACAAGACCTGGGTCTTGTTTTCAATAACCATCTCGCAACCCACTCCAGTACTCATGCCTAGAAAATCCCATGGACGGGGAGGAGCGTTGTCGGCTACAGTCCATGGGGTTGCAACGAGTCAGACGTGACTGAGAGACTTCACTTTCACTTTCGGTTAGCCTAAAGCTAAGCCCTTTGTCTGGAATTCCTGGAAATGTCCTTAGTCCGATAAATTATCAGCACTCAGATCCAGGGAAGTAATTAACTTCTGTTCCATATGCCTGAGAGCAAAACAGCTGGTGATCATTAATCTTAAACCCATACATCTGATCCATTGTAAAATGGCCAGGAGGCATGAAAAAGGGTGGCGACTTAATCCGAGGAGCAAGAGAAGCCATAAAGATGTTAAACATTTTGACCATTAAACTGACTGGTCACAAAAAACGTATTTTAAGGACAAGAGCCAACCAAAAATGTACAGATAAAGCGCTCAGTTCGGTTCAGTCGCTCAGTCATGTCTGACTCTGCAGCCCCATGGACTGCAGTACACCAGGCTTCCCCGTCCATCACGAACTCCCCGGGCTTGCTCAAACTCATGTTATGGTGATGCCATCAAAACATCTCATCCTCTGTTGTCCCCTTCTCCTCCTGCCCTCAGTCTTTCCCAGCATCAGGGTCTTTTCCAATGAGTCAGTTCTTGGCATCAGTCGGCCAAAGTATTGGAGTTTCAGCATCAGTCCTTCCAATGAACACCCAGGACTGATCTCCTTCAGAATGGACTAGTTGGATGAGTCTTCTCCAACACCACAGTTAAAAAGCATCAATTCTTTGGCGCTCAGCCTTCTTCACAGTCCAACTCTCACATCCATACATGACCACAAGAAAAACCATAGCCTTGACTAGACGGGCCTTTGTTGGCAAAGTAATGTCTCTGCTTTTGAATATGCCATCTAGGCTGGTCATAAGTTTTCTTCCAAGGAGAAAACGTCTTTTAATTTCATGGCTGCAGTCACCATCTGCAGTGATTTTAGAGCCCCCCCAAATAAAGTCAGCCACTGTTTCCACTGCTTCCCCATCTCTTTGCCATGAAGTGATGGGACCAGATGCTATGATCTTCGTTTTCTGAATGTTGAGCTTTAAGCCAACTTTTTCACTCTCCTCTTAAACTTTCATCAAGAGGCTTTTAAGTTCCTCTTCACTTTCTGCCATAAGGGTGGTGTCATCTGCATATCTGAGGTTATTGATATTTCTCCCGGCAATCTTGATTCCAGCCTGTGCTTCTTCCAGCCCAGCATTTCTCATGATGTACTCTGCAAATAAGTTAAATAAGCAGGGTGACAATATACAGCCTTGATGTACTCCTTCTCCTATTTGGAACCAGTCTGTTGTTCCATGTCCAGTTCTAAGTGTTGTTTCCTGACCTGCATACAGGTTTCTCAAGAGGTAAGTCTCTGGTATGGGACCACTGCATATACAAAGTTAAATTTATTTTAATTTTAGGTACTTTACTAAATTTTGAGGTACTTTAACTTCAAAGAATGTGTATCTTATATGTGGCTGACCATCATCAGTTCAGTTCAGTTGCTCAGTTGTGTCCAACTCTTTGCGACTCCATGAACTGCAGCACTCCAGGCCTCCCTGTCTATCACCAACTCCCGGAGTTTACTCAAACTCACATCCATTGAGTTGGTGATGCCATCTAACCATCTTATCGTCTGTTGTCCCATTCTCCTCTGGCCTTCAATCTTTCCCAACATTAGGGTCTTTTCAAATGAGTCAGCTCTTCGCGTCAGGTGGCCAAGATACTAGAGTTTCAGCTTCAGCATCAGTCCTTCCAATGAACACCCAGGACTGATCTCCTTTAGGATGGACTGGTTAGATGTCCTTGCAGTCCAAGGGACTCTCAAGAGTCTTCTCCAACACCACAGTTCAAAAACGTCAGTTCTTTGGCACTCAGCTTTCTTTATAGTTCAACTTTCACATCTGTACACGAATACTGGAAAAACCATAGTTCTGGTTAGGCAGACCTTTGTTGGCTAAGTAATGTCTCTGTTTTTTAATAGGCTGTCTAGATTGGTCATAGCTTTTCTTCCAAGGAGCAAGCATCTTTTAATTTTATGGCTGCAGTCACCGTCTGCATTTATTTTGGAGCCCCCCAAAATAAAGTCTGTCACAGTTTCGATTGTTTCCCGATCTATTTGCCATGAAGTATTGGGACTGGATGCCATCTGTGATCTTAGTTTTTTGCCAGCTTTTTAGTCTCCTCTTTCACTTTCATCAAAGGACTGTTTAGTTCCTCTTTGTTTCTGCCATAAGAGTGATGTCATCTGTGTATCTGATGTTATTGATATTTCTCCGAGCAATCTTGACCTAGGTTGTGCTTCACCCAGCCCAGCATTTCACATGATGTACTCTGCAGAGAAGTATTTAACTGCCTATTTAAGTACTTAACATTTCACATTTAAGTATTTAACATTTCACATGATGTACTCTGCATAGAAGTATTTAACTGCCTATTTAAGTATTTAACTGTATAATTGCAATATACATCCTTGACATACTCCTTTCCCAATTCGGAACCAGTCTGTGGTTCCATGTCCAATTTGAACTGTTGCTTCTTGACCTACATACAGATTTATCAGTAGCCAATAAGTTGGTCTGGTAGTCCCTTGTTTTTAATAATTTTCCACAGTTCATTGTGATCCACACAGTCAAAGGCTTTGGTATAGTCAATAAAGCAGAAGTAGATGTTTTTATAGAACTCTCTTGCTTTTTCTATGATCCAGTGGCTGTTGACAATTTGATCTCTGGTTCCTCTGCGTTTTCTAAATTCAGTTTGAACATATAGAATTTCTCGGTTCATGTACTGTTGAAGCCTGAGTTGGAGAACTTTGAGCATTACTTTGCTAATGTGTGAGGTGAGTGCAATTGTGCAGTAGTTTGAATGTTCTTTGGCATTACCTTTCTTTGGGTTTGGAATGAAAACTGACTTTTTCCAGTCCTGTGGCCACTGCTGAGTTTTCCAAATTTGCTGACATATTGAGTGCAGCACTTTCACAGCATTGAAAGCACGAATGACACATCATTCCATCACCTCCACTAGCTTTGTTCGTAGTGATGCTTTCTAAGGCCCACTTGACTTCACACTCCTGGATGTCTGGCTCTAGGTGAGTGATCACACCATCGTGGTTATCTGGGTCATTAAGATCTTTTTTGTATAGTTCATCTGTGTATTCTTGCTACCTCTTCTTAATATCCTCTGCTTCTGTTAGGTCCATACTCTTTATGTCCTTTATTGTGCCCATCTTTGCATTAAATGTCCCCTTAGTATTTCTAGTTTTCTTGAAGAGATATCTAGTGTTTCCCATTCTATTGGTTTCCTCTATTTCTTTGCATTGATCACTGAGGAAGGCTTTCTTCTTTCTCTTTGCTATTCTTTGAAACTCTATATTTAGATGGATATATCTTTCCTTTTCCTTTCATTTCTCTTTTTTTCTCAGCTATTTGTAAGGCCTCTCCAGACAGCCATTTTGCCTTTTTGCATTTTTGTCTTTCTTGGGGATGGTCTTGATCACTGCTCCCAGTACAGTGTCATGAACTTCCATCCATAGTTCTTCAGACACTCTGTCTGTGAGATCTAATTTTTTGAAGCTGTTTGTCACTTCTACTGTATAATCGTAAGGAATTTGATTTAGGTCATACCTGAGTGGTCTAGCTGTTTTCCCTACTTCCTTCAATTTAAATCTGAATTTGGCAATAAGGAGTCATGATCTGAGCCACAGTCAGCTCCAGGTCTTGTTTTTGCTGACTGAATAGAGCTTCTCCATCTTTGGCTGCAAAGAATATAGTCAAAGTGATTTCGGTGTTGACCATCTGGTGATGTCCATGTGTAGAGTCTTCTCTTGTGTTGTTGGAAAGGGGTGTTTACCATGACCAGTGCATTCTCTTGGTAAAACTCTGTTAGCCTTTGGCTTGCTTCATTCCGTACTCCAAGGCCAATCTTGCCTGTTACTCCAGGTATCTCTTCACTTCCTACTTTTGCATTCCAGTCCCCGTGATGAAAAGGACATCTTTTTTGGTGTTCGTTCTAGAAGGTCTTGTAGGTCTTCATAGAAAGATTCAGCTTCAGCTTCTTCGGCATTAGTGGTTGGGGTATAGACTTGCATTACTGTGATATTGAATGGTTTGCCTTGGAAACAGATCATTCTGTTGTCTTTGAGATGCACCCATGTGCTGAATTTCGGACTCTTGTTGACTGTGAGGACTACTTCATTTATTCTAAAGGGAATCTTTTCCCAGAGTAGTAGATACAACAGTCATCTGAATTAAATTCCCCCAGATCAGTCCATTTCAGTTCACTGATTCCTAAAATGTCGTGTTCATTCTTGCTCTCTCTTTGACCCTTTCCAGTTTGCCTTGATTCGTGGGCCTGACATTGCAGGCTCCTGAGCAGCATTGCTCTTTGCAGCCTCGGGCTTCACTGCCGTCACCACCCACGCGCAGCTGGCCCCTGTTTCTGCCTTCATTCAGCCTCTCCGTTCTTTCTGGAGGCTTTTCTCCACTCTTCTCCAGTAGCATGTTGGGCACCTACCACCTTGGGGGCTTCATCTTTCAGTGTCATATCTTTTTGCCTTTTTGTACTGTTTATGGGGTCCTCAAGGCAAGAATACTGAAGTGCTTTGCCATTCCCTTCTCCAATGGGCCACGTTTTGTCAGAACTCTGCACCATGACCCACCCATCTTGGGTGGCCCTACCCGGCACGGCTCATAGTTTCGATGAGCTAAACAAGGCTGTGAGCCGTGTGATCAGCTTGGTTCGTTTCCTGTGATCCAGTGCGGCGGCTTCTCTTGTTCTGGAGCAGCACAGGCTCAGGAGTTGCAGTGTGTGGGCTTAGTGGCTCCAAGGCATGAAGGGATCTTCCGAGGCCAGGGATCAACCATGTCCCTTGCATTGCAAGGTGGATTCTTAACCACTGGACCCTCAGGGAGGCCCTATTGCAGCTCTTAAGTAGTAGAAACTAACAAACGGTAGGTCACAGCACAGCCTGTACGTTGACTCTCTCCTCTGTGAACTGTGCCTGGGGTGCCTGGAGATGATACCCATAAAGTAAACTTTGCAAGCCAGGCAGGCTTCTTTCTGGTAGACAGTTTTGGCCTGAGCCAGGAACATAGCATTTCAGGAGGTGGACGTGTGTGGACCAAAAGAAAAGCATATTGGTTGTTCCGGAAGCCCCCAGAGGGCTTATACAATTGCCAGAATCCCTTCCGCTCCCCCATCTGCTGATCCAGGATTCAGACAGCAACGGGAGCCCATCCAGGCCCGTCCACTTCCATGCAGGTATCACCGCCTCGGATGACGCTCCTGTGAGGTGGGCGATGATGAGTCTGCTCTTCTGCCCACGTCTGCAGAACTACTTTCAACAGTGCTGAAGTGAATATAACTTCAAAGTTTACTTAAAACATCTCACGTCTTCATTAACTGGGGTTTTACTTCACCAGTGGGTCAAGGGAACCTGGGTATAAATCCTGCCTCTGATCTCAGCTCATGTAAACTCTGGGTGAGCTGGTTGAGCTCCGTGGGCCTCAGATCCCATTACTGTCATGAATTTGATGGCAGCATTGACCCCATGGGCTGTGGCCAGTCACCCATTTTTTTCTGCTATAAATATTTTTTCTTTTGTTTTCGTAAATATTATCATTCATTGAGAGTCTTTGTATTGACTCAGAAATTATTCAAGGTTCAGAGAAAGTAAGCGAGGCCCCCAAGTTCGTTCCACAGGCAAGTGTTGATTTAGGACTTTGAATTCAGACCTCAGAAATGTGGCTTCAGAGCTGGGGGCTTTCAGGGACTTTAACAAAACATGCAAAGCGTTCACCATGAGGCAGGCACGCAGTGGGGACCGTTGTGTCAAGTGTGCTGTCTCTGTGATTATGATTGGTGCTGGGATTTCGTGTACATTTCCCCCCTTTTTCTTTCTCATTTTTCTGACGTTGTTATGCCCTTGCCCTCTGTGCCCCACCACCCCTGCAGATGGCGCTGACCTCGAGTCATTCTCTGTTGGCTCCCATGCAGGAGGCTCCGTCTCCTCCCTGGCTGTGGTCACCCCTGAGTGGTGGCCGCCTCCTTGTGTCCCACACCGAGGTCAGCCCGCAGGAGGTGTCCGGTCTCTGCGTCTTCACCATGGAGAGGAATGGGCTCTGATCCCACCAAGAGCCCCAAGACCAACCCTGCTGCCTCTGTTGACTTTCCAGGTGCCTGTCACTTATGAGGACGTGGCTGTGACTTTCACCCAGGAGGAGTGGGGGCATCTGGGCCCCGTCCAGAGGATGCTGTACTGGGAGGTGATGCTGGAGACCTGCAGGCTCCTGGAGTCTCTGGGTAAGGCCTCCACGCTGCTTCTCTTCTCCCTCTGGCTCCAGGTCCAGCGGGCTGAGAAGGCCTCTGCGGCCCAGCCAGCCTCCTCCCCCAGAGCTTCAGTTGTTTTCTGTTCTCACCCCTTCCTGCCTGGGCCCCGGAGGTCTCACTGAGGGAGGGTTGGACCAGAAGCCTGGTTTGCCTTTGGTCAGAGGCAAAGGAGAAGGGTGTGTTGGGACGGAATGGGGGCATCTCACAGAACCCGGAGGTCGGAGTTCCTGCCGGGCCCCCTAAGGGACTGGTGCAGTGACTGAGAGAAGCGTGTTTGCCCCGGCTTCTGGGGCCCCCGTTCTGCCTCTCTGTGGGTGTGCCCCTCTGTGGGTCTGCCTCTCTGTGGGTGTGCCTCTCTGTGGGTCTGCCTCTCTGTGGGTGTGCCCCTCTGTGGGTCTGCCTCTCTGTGGGTGTGCCCCTCTGTGGGTCTGCCTCTCTGTGGGTGTGCCCCTCTGTGGGTCTGCCTCTCTGTGGGTGTGCCCCTCTGTGGGTCTGCCTCTCTGTGGGTGTGCCCCTCTGTGGGTCTGCCTCTCTGTGGGTGTGCCCCTCTGTGGGTCTGCCTCTCTGTGGGTGTGCCCCTCTGTGGGTCTGCCTCTCTGTGGGTGTGCCCCTCTGTGGGTCTGCCTCTCTGTGGGTGTGCCCCTCTGTGGGTCTGCCTCTCTGTGGGTGTGCCCCTCTGTGGGTCTGCCTCTCTGTGGGTGTGCCCCTCTGTGGGTCTGCCTCTCTGTGGGTGTGCCCCTCTGTGGGTCTGCCTCTCTGTGGGTGTGCCCCTCTGTGGGTCTGCCTCTCTGTGGGTGTGCCCCTCTGTGGGTCTGCCTCTCTGTGGGTGTGCCCCTCTGTGGGTCTGCCTCTCTGTGGGTGTGCCCCTCTGTGGGTCTGCCTCTCTGTGGGTGTGCCCCTCTGTGGGTCTGCCTCTCTGTGGGTGTGCCCCTCTGTGGGTCTGCCCCTCTGTGGGTCTGCCCCTCTGTGGGTGTGCCCCTCTGTGGGTCTGCCTCTCTGTGGGTGTGCCCCTCTGTGGGTCTGCCTCTCTGTGGGTCTGCCCCTCTGTGGGTCTGCCCCTCTGTGGGTCTGCCCCTCTGTGGGTGTGCCCCTCTGTGGGTCTGCCTCTCCGTGGGTCTGCCCCTCTGTGGGTCTGCCTCTCTGTGGGTCTGCCCCTCTGTGGGTGTGCCCCTCTGTGGGTCTGCCTCTCTGTGGGTCTGCCCCTCTGTGGGTCTGCCTCTCTGTGGGTCTGCCCCTCTGTGGGTGTGCCTCTCTGTGGGTCTGCCCCTCTGAAGGTCTTTCCTTTTGCAGCGCTTCCTTTTTCTCCTGCTGCTGCAGCTGCTTTGCGGAAGGGAGGAAGTCTCCAAGTGCTCGCTCTCTGACGCCCGCACCGCCCTCACCCGTCTCCTTCCGGATGTCTGTCTGGTGCCTCTGCGCATGCTCTCCTCGTGTCATTCTCCCACACACTATCCTCAGAAGGTAAGGAAAGTAGGCTTGTAGGCATGAGTCCCTCAGAAAGCTTGATCCACTCAAAAGGCACATCTTGATCGTGGAAAGCTCTCCTTTGCATTTTTTGGTGGCACGAGTCCTTTCTTTTGTGAAATCTTGACAAGAGTGATACTTGACGTTTGTACAACTGTCTCTATTTGATCCAATCCCAGTGTGCGATTCCCACCCCAGGTTTTTGTTTTTAGCAGCTTGTGAAATTCTGAATGCAGGTGTCCCCAGGTCTGCCCTTCCTCCGGCCCCATTCCCTGAGCTCTGCCTCGCCTCCTCTCCGCAGCATAGCTACTTGTCCGAGGCTGCTGGCCTCACACCCACTGTTGCCGCTTCCCTCTTACTGGCGCTCTTGGGAGAGCAGGTCTGCTGCTAGGCCCCTGGCAGCTAATCCCTGCTCTGCTGCCCTGTCCGTGAGCGGTGTGTCCCTGGGCAGTGACTGAAGCCTGCTGTGGGCCCACCATCGCATAGGCTGTCTCCTGAAGCAATACAGCGTCCTCCTCACGTGGCCGGCAGTCCGGAGCGTGATGAGTGCAGGGCTGGCCCTGTGGACCCTGCTGCTGGCGCTGCCATTCCTGACGTCATCACCCTTCCTGTCCTGGTCTCACACTTGGTCTCAGCGTTTTCTGAAATAGTGTTGGGCAGCTTTGTACTTAAATAGGCCGGGTGCCAGGGTGAGCAGGCCTTGGTTTTCGCCTGGGCTCAGCCATTCACTGTGCCCCGGCTGCAGCGGTCATGACGCTTCACCTGCTGGAGCCCCCGTTTCTTTCTCTGTGAAATGGTGCTTACTGCAGCATGTGCTCCATGTGGGTGCTGTAAGGAAACCCTGCAGTAGAATTTCTCATGCAGGGTCCACAAGGACGGTCAAAATAACACTTTGCTTAGGACGTTTTTAGGAGACAGGTCCGTGCAGACATTTACCTTGTTCTTGAATGAACAGACTCAATATTTTAGATATGTATGTCGTTTCTTTTCTAAATTAGTTCTTAAACTTAATTCATTTTTTTAAAAAATGCATTTAAGTTAAATTGCTTGGCATAGTCCCTGGAATTTGGTTATACCTGTAAGTAATATTTTTTGAAGACTTTTTAAACATCAGTTTTAGGTTCACAAAGTTGAGAGGAAGTACAGAGATTTCCCACAATTGGCTCCCTGCACAGCTGCGTTGGTGGTTGTTTAGTCGCTCAGTCGTTGCCAGCGTCCAGCCCCGGTGGATCCAGGGTAACTCGAAGGTGGGGACAGAGTAGGCGTCCTAGAAAAAAGCTATTTAATTACAGATATAGAGGGAGATTAGAAACGGATAGTCTAGTAGGATTATTAGTGGAGAAAAGGAGGCTGAATAACTGGTTTACATGGAATACCAGTCACCACCTACGTAAGCCACAGGTGTCTTTCCATTCTCCCGAAGGAGAGGAGGCACTGAGGCCTCCCCGGTAAGCCCAGGCAGAATTAGCAGGCTTGGTGAGTACCCACATTTCAGATGGGAATTCAGCCAGGAAAACGGGGAGCAAGGAAGAAACGACACGGGGGAATCAGTCTTTCCAGAAACTGATCCCATTTCCTTATTTTTCAGGTTTGTTTTTATACCTTTTGTTATACATAGGGATGAATACAGAGTCACGTGGGGGTCAACAGACCTGACCCTTCTCACAATCAGATGCTTCATATAAAATTATACAAAGGTCTTATGGGTTTTTACATCATCTTCTGGCCATGAGGTCTGCTGACATTTTATGGCCCTTTCTGATACTGGTCAGTTAACCAGAAAACTTATTTTTCCAGGGGTGATTTTTTTCTTAAATCAGGCGCCACCCTCCAAATAAAGTTGCATTCCTATAGGGTGAGGGTGTAGTGAGTTACAACTAGGAAAGGAATTTACTTAACCTAAAGTTAACATGATTAATCTTAAAGGTTAATGCTTATTTCTCCTATATGCTAGTTATATTCATTATAAGGGCAGGGAATATGGAGATTTAGCAGCAAACATCAGCCCAGCAAATGAAAACCCTTCACCAATATTCCCGTTATGGTCTGTTTAGTCTTAAGACAGTGATAAAGTTACATTTTTGCATAGCAAGGACACAGTGATTTATAACAAAGTACAGTGGTCTATAACAAAAGAGAAAATTAATTAGCTCAAAAGTCTAGTATTGCTAACATTAAAACTACTATATTTCCTTTTCTACATTCCAAATACATTGATTAATATATTCCCAAGTGCCTAAGGATATGGAGGCCTGTGGGCAATCAAATGAGAAAAGCCCTATGC
>SJYC01142915.1:0-33564 GCA_006408675.1 Madoqua kirkii
CAGTATTTTGTTGAGAAATTTTATGTGTAAAATCGAGCATATTGGCCTATTTTTTTTTTTTTTTTGGCACTGCTGTCTGAATAATACTGGCTTCCCAACATGAACTTTGAGTGTTTCTCCCTTTTTCCCTCCCAGCCTGGTTGAGATTTTGAGACTTGTTTTTTTTTTTTCCTTCTCTAAATATTTGATAGAATTCTCTGGTGAAACCATTTTGGCCTGGAGATTCCATTTAATGGAATTCATTAACTGCACTTGATGAGAATATGTAGGGATGTCATTAGCTTTGATACACTGTAAAGCAAAGTTTCAAGCTGAATATCTTACAGTGATTTATAACCAGCAAAATTATGCTTTGAATAATAGGACTTGGACACTTTAAAGGACCATAGAGACCCTCTTCAATTTAATGATTAGAAAACTCAGGTGCAGAGAAGGCAGGTGACTCGTGCAAGCCCATATTCCCCAGATAAGGCCAGATGGCGTCCGTCTCTCCCAGCCTGCTGGAATTCTGCCCTTTCTCCTGCTTATAAAAGCCCTGTCCAGCGGGCACTGAGGATGTGATTATTTTCAAAAAGCACATTTTGATGATCTTTGCTTCCTTCAGGCATAGGTTATACTGTAACAGTTTTAGGCACATCTTTAGATCATTCAGATCTTCTGTTACTAAGCTGTGTCCTGTTTTATTTCATCCTATGCAAATTATATTTATCTTTTTATGGTCTTGTGTATTGTCAGTTGTATATATATTTATTTTGTGCTAAAAAGAAAACATCCTGCATTTAGTGTATGCAGTTCTATATGTATCTGTCAGGCCAGATTTATTCATCTTGGTGTATGAACCTGGTAGAACCTTACCGATGTTATTCCTACCTTATAAAAATAACTGAGATAGTATTAAGATGTTTCAATTTATTTATAGATGTTACTTTTTATAGAGTAAAATTGTTTTACATAAATTGATGTTTAAGATTGTATACAAATTTTAAAATGTCTTCCTGCTATTTTCTTTCCTGAATCTATTTTTCAGAATGCTGGATAGTTTTCAGCCTACTAAAAACTACTGACAAACAATTCAAACATTTATTACATATACATTTCATGTGATAGCTGGCATATTTGATCTAAAATGCATCTTCCTATTGTTCTTTTCAGTTCTGTGTCTTACACATTCTTTTAAAAATTTCTGTAGATTATTTACATTCTAAACTTCACTTTTAGTTGGTAATGTATATACTTCTGTTTTATTAGTTTAAGCTTAAAAATTATATACATGTCTTTAACACAACAAAGTATAAGTTAATATCTTAATCTTTTGCACGATGTAGTGGATATTATTGAGGATCACATGGTAATTCCATTGTCCTCAACCAGATATTGTTCATGTTTTACATAGATAATGAATTAACTGCATTTATTCACAGGTGCCCTGTTCTTGGATCTTCGGTCCTCTGTCACTGCAGACCTTTCACCTGAGATTATTTTCCTCTGGCCTTAAATGTAGTTCATTGGAGTATAGTTGCTTTACAGTGTTGTGTTATGTGTGGGTTACTTAGCTACTATTTCATTCTCTTTTTGAGAAACATTTTCAGTATATCCTTCCACTATGTCCTGGGCCCACTATGTTGTATGTGACTGGAGGTGATTTATTTTGTGTTAATAGTTTCCTGCTACTAAGGAACAGTATTTGAACATGGTACAAGAACAACACATCCTAGAAATTCTAACAGGCTCAGTAATTAGATAGGGTTTTGAGTTGTTGGAATAATAAAAGGATGGCTGTGTAGAATGCATGGGAGAAATAAGTCTGGTAACCAAACTGATGGATTGCAGCATAAACTGACTAGATGACCAACACCCCCACTGTCTCTTTTTGGCTGCCTGGGAGGTCAGCGTGTCCCCGCTTTCCTTAGCGGTCAACCCTGGGACTGTGAGTGGGTTGTGGCCAGATGAATACATGCACAAGTGGTTGTGGCTGCGTGTCTTCATTGTTCTTGCATTTGTGCACCGTTCTGGGAATCTCCTCAGTGGTTCTCAGTCTCAAACCTCCCCGGGACTTAGTGCTCCCTCGGGTGCTGTAGGTTCAGAAGGTGGGTTGACGGCAATGATGTCTTGATGAGGACAGGTCCTCATGACCTGAAAAGCCTCTGAGCTTCTAGCTGGGCCATCTCATCATCACATATTTGTACCCAAGTCTGCCAGTCCTTAGGGTCAGAAGAAGAGGACAGGAGGGCAAGGAGGAGACCCAGTTACTGACGATATGTCATAAATGTGAAACCATCAACTCCACTCCACTTGGACCTGAGGGCACTTAGTCCTGATGTTTCCAAGATCGACTCTTGTAATAATGCAACTCTGGGCATAGTGCCTACCTGCAGTTTAAGAAGTCTATCTGCTCTTTAAGAGATAACTAAATATGGACAGAAAAAAAGGACTATGCGAAATAGTACATACAAATGTGTGCTCTTTATGTAAAGCATTTAATCAGTACCTGAGAGTCTGAAAAGTTTGAAAGTCTAGTCGCTCAGTCCTGTCTGACTCTTTGCATCCCCATGGATTGTAGACTACCAGGCTCCTCCGTCCATGTGATTTTCCAGGCAAGAGTACTGGGGTGGTTGCCATTTCCTTCTCTAGAGGATCTGCCCAACCCAGGGATGGAACCCAGGTCTCCCACATTGTAGGCAGGCGCTTCACCATCTGAGCCACCAGGGAAGTCCTGAGCGGCTACTTGCCAAGCCAAGGAGTCATGTTTTCATACATAATGCCAACATTCTTGCAAAGAGGTGTCCATGGCTGAGCCTTTCACAGCCTTGTACGTGAAAGCGTTGTGTCTGCAATCCCATGGACTACAGCCGGCCAGGTGCCTCTGTTCATGGAGCTCTCCAGGCAAGTATCTGGGGTGGGTTGCCATTCCCTTCTCCAGGGGATCTTTCTGACTCAAGGATCAAACTTGTGTCTCAGACCAACATTGCAGGCAGATTCATTACCATCTGAGCTACCAGGGAAGCACCCTTCTCCAGGAGATCTTCCCAATCTAGGGGTCTTCTGCCCTGCAAGTAGATTCTTTACTGTCCTATCCACCAGGGAAGCCAGTAGTAATGTTCAGCCAGTCGTGTCCAACTCGGGGGCCCCATGGACTGCAGCACCCCAGGCTTCCCTGTCATTCACCATCTCCCTGAGCTTACTCAAACTCGTCCTTCAAGTCAGTGATGCCACCCAGTCATCTCATCCTCTGTCATGCCCTTCTCCTGCCTTCAGTCTTTCACAGCATCAGGGTCTTTTCTAATGAGTCGGCTCTCTGCTTCAGATGGCCAGGGTATTGGAGCTTCAGCCTCAGCATCAGTCCGTCCAGGATTGATTTGCTTTAGGATTCACTGGTTTGATCCACTTGCAGTCCAAGGGGCTCTCAAGAGTCCTCCAACACCACAGCTCAAAAGCATCAGTTCTTCAGCGCTCAGCCTTTTCTATGGTCCAACTCTTAAATCCATACGTGACTGCTGGAAACGATTTTGAACCAGTCTGTTGGTCCATGTCCATTGTTGCTTCTTGACCTGCATACAGACTTTGCAGGAGGCAGGTAAGTTGGTCTGGCATTCGCATCTCTTTAAGAATCATCCATGGCTTGTGAACTCAGCACCAGTCCGAGTTCCTCACGCCCTGCGTCTGGATGGAGCCCGAAGTCCTGCAGTGATCAGAGAAGGCGGGGCGTTGCCCGGGGCCTATGGCAATTTGGGCACTCTCCTTTAAGAGGAAGCCACGCCCTGCATTAGGAAAAGTGAAGCTACGTTACCTCCCAGTCTCTCCGCGTGGTGCCGAGCGGCCATCGCCAAGAAGGGAAATGGCGCACGCGCGTGGGCTCAGGCGGGGAGTTAACTGTTGCACAGAAGCGGATGCCACGGGCACTTCCGCCTTCACCCCTGGGCCAATCACAATCCGGGAAGGGACGTTCCCGGCGGCTTCGGGGCGGGAGTTCCGGTCTCGTTCGGCAGAGCCTCCTTCCGGGAGCGGGTGCTGGTTGAGAGGCGACCACGTGGACCGGAGCGCAGCTCCGGGACCGTGTCTCTAGGGCCGGGCGTGGGAGGCGAGCGAGATAACGGGCCCGTCTCCGCACCCCATCGGAGCCGTGACGCCCCAGCTCCGGCTCCTTCGCCGTGACACTGTCCGCGTCTATGGGCCAGGAGACTTCGCGCCTGGCGTTTGCCAGGCTCCGCCAAGACTGCACGTTTCTGCAGGCCTCCGCCCGCGCTCCGTCGCCAAGGGCCGAGGACGGCGGCCTGGGCCTTTCGGGCATTTGACGTCATTTTTTGGGTTGTTGTTTGACTTCATTTTATAGCCAGGAGTTGGAGGCGCGGCCGGAGGTGACCCTGCCCTGGTCTCCCGCCTCTCGGGGCCCCATTCCGCCCCTGTGTCCCGTGGTAGTGGCAGGGGCGGCGGCACTGATGAACCCGGCGCGGTGAGCAGAGGGGCACCCAGAGCCACGGCCCTGGCGATCGCTGCTGGAGTTTTTCCTGGGACTCTGCCTTCCCTTCTCCCGGTTCTGGGTCGCGGGTCTCTGGAGGGAGTCACTTCTGGGGTAGGGTACCGAATTCAGGCATATGAATAGATTCCTAAAATGACAACTAGGGGGTTAAATTTCGGCCCCATGTGCCGACTCAGGGGTGAGCCAGAGTTGGGAGTGGCCAGGGTCTACGTTGTGCCTAAGGGGAGCAGAGAGCACCCGGGCTGAGGCCGGGCCTGGAGTGACAGCCAGACGAGCTAGACCTCCCTTCTGAAAGTTTGCGGAGAAGGTGGAGGTGATTCAACACGTCTCGTTACGTAGGTTTCCTGGCTGCACAGAGGAGGCTGTGGACGAGAGGGAAGAGGCGGGAGCCCTGGGAGGGTTGAGAGCCGATAGCTTTCAGATCCAAGTCCTGGGGCCTGGTGGGAGAAGGCGAGCGCGAGCTCACCTGGGAGGTCCAGCTTGAATGCCACCAGGACAGCGGGCTGGCAGGAGAGAGTCTGAGGCCCGACATACTGTGCTTAGCTTAGGAAGTATCTTCTTCTGCCCACCTGAATGGCTTGGCTCTGGCTGCACACGTAATCAGAGGGAAAAGAGGAGAGACCAACTAGCGGTGTGGTGCGAAGCCGGTGTCTCCTCTGAGTTGGGAGGCTGGGGAAGAGGGACCTGGGGTGCTCTGGGGAGAGATGCTGCCTGCCAGCTTATCTGTCCCCATCGTGGCAGGGCAGTGTGACCTTCGAGGACGTGTTCGTGTATTTCTCCCGGGAGGAGTGGGAGTTGCTGGAGGAAGCTCAGAGACTGCTGTACCGAGATGTGATGCTGGAGAACTTCGCACTGGTGTCATCGCTGGGTAAGCCCCTCTTTTACTTATCTGTTGCTACCTGGCAAATTACCCCAAAGCTTAGTGCACTGGATAGACAAACATTTATCTTACAGTTGCTTTGGGTAAAGAATCAGGCATATTCTACTTGGGTACCTCAGCTTAGGGTCTTTCATGACCTTGCTGGCAAGCTGCCCAGGGTTTCCATCTGATCTGAAAGTTCAGCTGGCGGTGAATCTCCCTCCCTTCAAGGTCATGCACGTGATCAGGAGGCTGTGGGATGAAGCCCTCCCTCAGTTTCTTGCCATGTTGTGTTCTCCTTAGGCAGGTCACAACAAGGCAGCTGATTTCTGGGATGATGGGCAAGAGACAGAATCCAGGAGAGAAACTGATATTTTTACAACCTGCCCTCGGAAGTGCCATCCCACAGTGTTTCATTATTTTCTAATGAACAAAATTATTTTCTGTTCATTATAAAATAGTGTTTAAACCCAGCCAGCACCGGGCCGTGATTCCCAGTTTCCTGAGCTGAGTGTTGTTTTTTCTTACGGGCAGTTCTCGGTGCAGGTCTCAGTTCTGTCGCGGCGCAGCTTCTCTCCTTGTTCCCTGGAGTGAGCGTGTGAGTCCCAGGGCGGGGGCACCGCCCTCCTCTCCCAGAGCCGCCCCAGCCTCTGCTGCCGGGAGCCTTGAGATGAGGTATCTGGGGGTGAGAAGTCTTGCAGTCTGCCCCCGACATGCCAGATCTCTGGCCTGTCTGTGCCCGGGGTTCTGCGCCATTCCGCCATCTTCTCTGTGAAGGGGGTCTCCCAGGGTCACTACTGGCCCCTCATCAGCTGTTCTTTCCCATTAGGACTTGCAGTTTCCAGGTCTCATGGGGCTACCCAGCTGGAGCCGGAGGGGAGCCTGGGGTGCCTGAGGAGGTAGACACTGCTCCGGTCAGAGCAGAGACGACCTGGAGGAGGCCAGGCCTGGTGAGCAGAGAGCGTGGGCATCGGGGCTGGCTTTGCTTTATAACAGCAATCCGCGCTGCGTCTGTAGCGTCTCCTTCCCCGTCTTTGACGCTTTGCTCGTTTGTCGCTTCTGCTCTGCCCTTAGGCACCTGTCTTTGCCGCCCCCCTTTCTAGTCGCACATCTTATCTGACCTCTTGCTCCTCCATGCAGCGCTCCACAGCATTGGGTTCTTTTAACATGTCATGAGATGTGCACATATCCTTACATTTTCCTTAAACACCATCAGGCCAGATATTCAGTTCTGGGCCAGGTTTGATATTCTGTCAGGCCAGGTTTCTCTGGCCCTGGCTGGACCCTTTTTCCCGGCACTCATCTGGCACAAGGAACCAAGAGCCTTGCTTGGAGACCATCTGCATGGCACGGTTCAGAGTGCCCTTGGCCACACTGCCCCATCCTGGTATCCCCTCCTCCGAGGTTCCCTTGCTCTGTAACAGTCAGAGGCCCCTCCTCCTCCTGATCCTGGGCCCCTGTGAGGCCCACAGTCCCGCAGACCCATTGCCAGTTGTGTCAGACGCACATTTGGTACTGGAGGCCACCAGCTGAACGTGCGCTTCAGCCGCATCTGTCTTCCTGCAGGTTGTTGGCACAGAGTGGCAGGTGAGGCTGCACCTTCTGAGCAGGGGGTTCCTGTGAGCCAGCCGCAGATGAGAACTGCCCAGGCTGAGCCCTCCACCCACACGGCTCACCCCTGTGCCATGCATGGCCCAGTCTCGAAAGACAGTTTGGCCCCTGGCTGAGCCACAGGGAACTCCCAGCAGGTGAATCATGGGGAGAGATTTCGGGTGCAGTGTAAATCTTGACCAGATGCAGAAGTGGTGGAATGGAATCTTCAGAAGAGGAAACCCAGGCTTCATTTGTAAAGCGCTACGGATCCTGTACATCAGAGACAGCCTTCACTTGCAGAGAGCGTGGCGAGAACCTCCCAGCCAGCACCTGGCCCCTCGCCGTGGGGAGAAGCCAGGTGGGCGTGTTGGGAGCTTATTCTCTGCTGTCATCGCCACGGGGTCCTTTTGGGTATTGGATTCCTGTTGGGCCAGAAAGCACAACTGAGGCCATAAAGCCTTCTGCCTCTCAGTGGCCCTTGGAGGGAATGTTGCTCCAGGGTCAGTTGACTCTGGGACTCTGGGTTGGAGCAAACTAGAAATCAGAAATGCAAGAAGGGCCCCGGAGCCCAGGGACAGCTTCCCACAGGAGAGTCTTCAGGAGGATGAGCTGTGAACACAGGGGTGTGACGCCAGGGGACAGTCTGCACTCCCGCAGCTGCTGGAGCAGTCCTCCGGTGGATGCTTTTCATGAACAGAGCTCACATGCACCAGGGAAAGCTTCCGTGATCTACACCGGCGAGAGTCTCTGCAAGTGGAAGAAAATGTGGAGTGGTTTAACAGGTGTTGCTGGGCCTTCTGCTGAGGGTGGGCCCAAGCCAGCACGTGAGGGCTTACGCGCAGCAGAACACAGGAGTGGCCAGGCTCATGCAGCAACAGCACATCCACACTGAGAGGCCTTATAAACGCAGAGTGTGGGAGAGTATCTTGTGTCTGCTCTGCTTTTGTTCCAAGTGACATTTCCCACTCCAGAAAGTCATACTCTGAGTGCAAAGTATGTGGGTATACCTTCTGTGACAACTCATCATGTGAGGGTCCTCACGAGAGAGGACCCCAGAGTACAGTGAATGTGGAAGGGCCCTCATTCACCCTTATTTGTCTGGCCTAATAGGATCCATGCTGGAGAAAACCCCTTTGAGTGTAAGAATATCGCGAGCCTTTTGTTAGAGTTCCTCCCTGATTCCATGTGGGAAGGCTTACATGAGGGAGAGACGTGAGTCTAGTGAATGTGGACAGTCCCTCTGCCTTCATTCCTTAGCAAGCCTCAGAGTGTCACACTGGGGGGAAACCCTGTGAGCGGAAGAAATGGGCCAAAGCCCTTGGCATGTGAACTTGTCTCAGGCACTATCAGAACTCAGACAGGGAAAAGACCTTTTGAATGTAACGCCTGGGGAAAATCTTCTGAGCAGAGGAAGCCTCCTACGCTGAGGAATTATACCAAAGAGAAATAAGTGTTCGGATTGAGAGGGTAACAGGCAGGAAGGCCGCGGGTCTCCAAATGGAGGAAATAGCCTGCAAGTGTCAGACATTTTTATCTCTCTTAAGTGGTCAGAGGAAACAAACTAGCGATACTTCTTCTTTCTCTATACAAATTTAAAGGGAGGTTTCTCTTAAAATTCTGTGTTGCCATAATGACACCTGGTTTCACCTGAAGTTAACCAATGCCTTTTTCTTATGGAAATGTTTATCTTAAGCTATGCTAATGTACTATGCATTTACTCCAAACTCTGTCTTCAAGTCGGTTCCACCTTTTGGGCTTAGAACCTACTTGATAAACCTGTATGTTATACTCCGAGATATTGTTCCTCTAATCTATGTAAATGAAACTATTTGTATGGTGATCTGCCCTTCTTCAAGATTCAAGTTAATCATTCTATGGACCAAGATGAACCATTTGGTGCCAAGATTATCCCAAAATGCATCTTATGGGTGAGGGGCCTGGTGCCATTTTAAGTTTTGAGACATTCCTTTCTTTCATTAACAGACTGCTGGTGACTATATAACATCCAGCTAAAGACTAGCAGGGGGGTACTCTTTCTGCCTCCTTCTGATGCCTATGTCAGAAGCTTTCTCTACCTCCTTTATACTTTTATTAACAATAAAACTTTGTTACACAAAAGCTCTGAGTGATCAAGCCTCGTCTTTGGCCCCGGATTGAATTCTTCTCCTTTGGGGGCCAAGAATCCTGGTGGCGTAATTCAACAATAACCTTTCAGAATGCTGTGAGAAAATCTTCTGAGATCAGTTATCACTTATGTCATTGCAAGAGTCATTTAGGAAATTGGTCCATCCTAGGAGACTGTGTCTCAGGGTTTATAAACGAGAGAGAACAGTGGCTGCTGTGCAGCTTCAGCAATCTTCAGCCATAACTCTGCCCTTAGAAGGCACTAAGGATATTAACAGGCAAATAAATGTATTTATGACTTTTCCCCTGATTTTCCTGAGAAACCAATGACAGTTTATTGGCTGGCTTTTTTTGTTGTTGTTTTTGGGTGGCAGGGGAGATGTTTGAGAGATTAAACACCTGAATTAATCTGCACTGTGTGCCACGCCACACCAGGAAAGCTGGAAGCTTGAGAACATCTCTGCAAATGTTACTTGTTACAAAACATCATCTTAGGTGACACCTTGATTTGTGAAGCCTTTGAAACTTAAGATACAAAAATGTTGTCTAAAATTATAATCTAAAGACATAAGGACAGACTTATGAATGGGTACATTTTACTACTAAAGCAGTTTAAGGCTTCATTTTTATTCATTAATTATTGAGATATAATTGACATATAACTATGTATGTTTAAAATGTACAACATATTTATCTGGTACACTTACACTGTAGTGTGACTGCCATCGTAGCATCAGCCAGCCTCTGTTAGGCCACAGAATTATCATCTCTTCTAGTGGGAAAAAATAAGATATCTCTTGGCAGGTTTAATGTTTATAATATGTTTTATTGTCTGTAATCCCTGTACTTTATGTTCTATCTCTTGGAATTATTTGCCTATGAGTTGTTAAGTGTATGCCCATGAACATCATCTCTCCCACCCCCTGACCCCACCCCTGGCCTTTGGTAACCATCACTGCAACGTTTTCCAGCTCAGTTTTTGGTTTTGTTTTGCCTTTTCCACATATAAGGGATATTATACAATATTTGATATATATCACTTAGCATAACATCCTCAAGGTCCATCTGTATTGTTGAAAAGGGCAGGATTTCCTTTTTTCTCAGGGCTGAGTAGTGTTCCATTGTTGATATACATATGCTTTTATTCATTTATCTGTTGATGGACATTTTGGTTGTTTCCACATCTTCGCTGTTGTGAACTATAATAAACACGGAAGAGCTCCTGTCTCTCTAATAGCCTGTTTTTGTCTCCTCTGGAGCTTGAGGATGATGTTGACTGGGATTGCAGCTTGTCTGCACCATGCCCACCCCCAACCACAGGGCCTTGGCCGAGCCCCTTAGGCTTGGGCTGGAGTATTTGTGTGTGTAAAATGGAAACCTTGGTTACAGAGTTGGGAGACCAGCAGGAGGGAGCTCTCACACCCCGCCACTGGGAGCAGAGCCCAGCAGGAAGGAGCAAGGTCCCTCTTCTTCCAGGAAAAGACGCAGTTAAGGAAAAGCCCTGGACTCTTTCTCCTGAATCACTTTTCCCCTCTGTAAAAGTGTTGTCCTCTTGCTGTGCAGGTCCTTGTTTGGTGGTGCGCCATTATTGCAGGCTCCATTCAGAATTCTCAGTTGATCCTGTGTAAGCCCCTGTTTGCTGGAGAAATAGCTGACAGTCTCCATTTTAGGGGAACAGTGTTCAACAGGTAAAACCCAGAGTTCAGAGGTGAGTATCAGACTGGCGGCCTGATCCCCAGGGCCCCCTGAGCTCTGCTGTCCCCCTTCCAGTCACAGCCCTTCCATGGCATGTAATTTGAACCTGAGATACGGATAGAAATCAGCCCACACGTCGAATTCTAGACGAGGAAACCTCCTGTGCAGTAATGGGGAGTGGGGCACGCGCTGATCCTGAGGCACGTAAGAAATTGAAAGTTCAGTGTAGGGAGTTCTGAGGGTAGGGTCTGGGCACAGAGGTGGCTCATCTGAGGGGCTCTTCAGTGGGGTCTCCCAGAGAAGGTGAGTTCTGCACTGGGATAAGCCGAGGGCACATATATTCTGCAGGGATGCTGTTCCAGGAGCGCCTAGCTGTTTGCAAAGCTCTCGTGGCAAGACTCCCTGAGGGTGGCGAGGCTAGTGCCGAGCAGATGTGGGTCCAGCATGGACAACCTGCCATGGGCACCCAGAGGCAGGCACATGCAGGGCACACTCAGAGAAGCCATGGGACTTGCAGAGACTAGCAGGAGACTCCAACACCAGCACACGCAGGGTTCCACAAGAATGCAGACATGCAACTTGGACACATGCGGACACAAACTCCTATGCAGATGTACACACGGATATCCACCAGGACACAGACTAGAGAGGATATATTTATACTGACCAAAGACACACACTCATGAAAACAGACACAGGACACCCAGATACGTGTGCTCACAAGTCCCATACATACCATGAACAGTGCTCACAGAGATGTGCATGTACAACACACAGATGCAGACATGGGCACTGGTGTGCAGAAGGAGATGGAGACACCCGAGAAAAACGCCTGAACACACACAGGCTACACGGACACGAGGAAGCAGGAACGGGTACACTGAGAGGGGCACAGGGGAGCTGCAAAGGCAGACACCTTTGTGCAGCCACATTGACAGACATACAGATGGTTGTACTTGAATAGGTAGAACCGTCCAGAGACACACAACAGCTCACTCGCTCACATATACACACATTTACACGGGCATTCCCAAATGCAGATAATCAGATGTATACACATAGAATGTGATGACAAACATTTAACTCTGCTCTAAGAAAAAAGTGCATCTAACGAGGTGGGTGAAACTGGAGCCGATTATACAGAGTGAAGTAAGCCAGAAAGAAAAACACCAATACCGTCTACTAACGCATATATGTGGAATTTAGAAAGATAGTAACGATAACCTTGTTTGCGAGACAGCAAGAGACACAGATGTATAGAACAGTCTTTTGGACTCTGTGGGAGAGGGAGAGGGTGGGATGATTTGGGAGAATGGCATCGAAACATGTATAATATCATATATGAAATGAATCGCCAGTCCAGGTTCGATGCAGGATAGAGGATGCTCCGGGCTGCTACACTGGGATGACCCAGAGGGATGGTATGCGGAGGGAGGGGGGAAGGGGGGGGTTCAGGATGGGGAACACATGTACAACCTGTGGTGGATTCATGTTGATGTATGGCAAAACCAATACACTGTTGTAAAGTAATTAGCCTCCAATTAAAATAAATTTATATTGAAAAAGTGCATATAGATTATGTAAGTTGATTACAAATTTTATTGATACAAAGGGTGTGACATGCTTACCAGGTGCTGCACTGGTAAAAACCCACCTGCCAGGGCAGGAAATACAAGAGGTGTGGGTTTGATCTCTGGGTTGGGAAGATTACCCAGAGCAGGAAATGGCACCCCACTCCAGTATTCTTGCCTAGAGAATTCCTTGGACAGGGGAGCCTGGAGGGCTACAGTCTGTGGGGTCAGAAAGTCTCAGCATGTCCCAGTCATCCTCAGACATGACTGGGCAGTTGCTCGCAATGCAGTTTACAAATGGTAATGGTACACCCAGTGGTTTCTGCTGCAAATTCCACAAGCCAATTAATTCTTACACGGTGCTTTCATTAATTTCACTTTTATCTGTCAGGATTAAATTTCAACATATGTATATATTAGAAATAAGCAAATCCAATTCTAAGCATATACCCATATATACATGAAAGTTTACAAGTTTATTGATAACAGCCAAGAGGTTGAAACAACCAACCCAACCATCAGTAGGAATGTGCTTAAATAAATTGTGATCTGGTCACATGAATGAGGATGAAAGAGTGTAGAATGTAGGAGATGAATAATAAAAATGGGCATCCAGTGACCTAATCAATATTTTGTGCTAGAAAACTGGCTACTTGTTCCCCAGTACTCTTTTCTCCTCTGGACACCCAGGATAGGCGTGTCCCACCACCTTCCCTAACTTAACTTGGAAGCATGCAAATAAATTTGGGCCAATGGAAATGGGCTGGAGTGATTGTGAAAAATGCTTCTTCAATTTGTCTTCTCATTTATACTCCTTCCTGGGGTACCTCTGTGGACCTCAATAGTTCCATTGTCACACCTCCTGAGGAAGTATTACTTCTGTGGGAGCTGTAGCTCCAGGTGGTGGAAAGATGGTATCTTGAAGAGGACCATATTCCATGACCTTGAGCCGCTAGATATAGGCTGGGCCACCTGACGATCATGCATTAGTACCAGGTCCGCCTGTTGAGGGTTATGGTGAAAGGGAGGAGGAGCCTGAGTTTGTGCTTCTGAATTAGGCATGAATGATTCTTTCGTCATCTGACACAGTGAACCATGGCATGAAACTGTTAACTCCACTGCCCATTTAAGTCTAATAGAAATTACTCTTGATACTTCAACGTTTTGAATTATAGTCTGTAGAAATGCATCTGCTCGACAATAGACCCAGTAGTTTATGACAATTGCCTACATTTATTATAGTTTTAAAAAATAGAATGAACTTACAGGTATACAGCTGTGATCTATGCAAAAGGTTTGCCATTACCTATAATGCTACTTGGTGAGTCAAGACTGATTGTATTTATATTTTGAAAAATATGATCAGTGATTCTGCAAAGAGGAGCCTCCGACATCCTCCTCCAGCTGTATGTGTAAGAAATTGTGGTCACGATGAATAGTAACAGTAACAGCGTGTGTTTGTTCAGCACCAGGTCTTGTGCTAAGCACTTTTCATCTCACTTCCCATTTGGAAGGTATGTTCTCATTTTAATTGCTGTAGTTGGGGTAAGGAGGTGGTCATGACTTTCAATTCCCACGTCCAGGGTTTTTGTGTCAGAAAGTGTAGGTTGGATCCCAGAATGTGCTTTTTGAGCACGTTCAGAAGGGATGCTGAGCCCGCTTTGGATATCAACGAATAGAAGGAACATTTCATGTTACTACATGAAGACTGCACAGAGAGGGGTATCGATCATATATATATATATTTTTTTTTCCCCCCTTTTGGCGGCGAGAGTAGCTTGAGGTTCGTAGTTCTCGACTAGGGGTCAAACCTGGGCCCCCTGTTGTGGAAGGGCAGAGTCCTAACCCACTGGCCCACCAGAGAATTCCCTTCATCCATTCAATTTAAATCTCAGTCTCCAAAACTCCCAAGAGGTGAAGCAGCTCTCCTAGGATGAAAGAATGCTCCACCTGCTGGAGACGTCGGAGGACGCCGCTTCCCTACATGTCTTCACAGAAACCTGGGAGCGTCGCCTTTCTGGGGAGGTCGGGCACTTCCCGGAGGGCTCAGATGGCTATGCAGGAGACTCGCGTTCAGTCCCTGGGTCAGGAAGATTCCCTAGAGGAGGGAATGGCAACCCACTCCAGTAGTCTTGCCTGGAGAACTCCACGAACAGAGGAGCCTGGGGGGGCTACAGGCCACGGGTCACAAAGAGTCGGACACGACTGAGAAACTAACACCTTCTAGAACTTGAGGACGTAACTTTTCTCGGACCCTCCTCTCTCCACCTGCCTCCGCGCAGCTGTCGGGGACACCCAGAAACCGGCCTTTCCCTGGTTGGACGTGGGCCACAGACTCTTTATCCTGAAGTCCGTTTTGCGGCGCATCCGCTGTGCGCCTATGGCAGCCCAGAAGACGCGCGTTTCCGTCGGCCCTTTCCGGCGGAGGCGGGACTTCCGGCGTCACGGTCGTGACGCATTTTGCTGGCGCCGGGAACGTCTAGAGGGGCTGCGGAAGCTGCGAGTCGGCCTGGGCTCCGCTTTCCGTGCGACGTCTGGGAAGCGACTAGGAAAGGCCGGTAATAAGGTTGGGGCCTCCGTCCGCGCCCTTACTACGAGCCGCGGTCGCCGCCGGGGGACGGGCCGCCCAGCGCGGCGCAGTGGGCTGGGGCTGTGCTCCTTCCCGGGCCCCCGCGCTCGCTCTCCGTCCTCGTTCGCTTCCGGAGGCGGCACGCGGAGCCTGTGCGCCGTTTGGACCAAGAAGAAACCAAGGCTCCGGGCTCGACCGGCGTCCAGGGCCCACCGCACCCAGGGGTGTGCGGGTCCCGCTGCTCCCCCTGCAGTCGCGTTCTCGACCTGGTTCTGCTCACAGGACCCCATGGCGGCTGGGGCGCTAATGCACTGGGCTCAGGTGATGGAGGGCCCCGCAAGCCCTCGCCGACTCAGGTGTGGGGGTGTTGTGTTCTCAGGCTTTCCGAACTTGGCCTTCGTCGCTCCCTTCTTTGAGTAAGAAGGCGGTGAAGGGCGGTCATTGACGGTGAATACGTGGGGAGGATCCCGTCCCCAGTATTGACGGGATGAGGTGCGAAATGGTTTCCAGGGCTTAGGAGCCCCCAGGTACCAACACTTGGAGGTGAGGTTGGATTAGGTTTGTTCTGGAAACGGCAGGTCGCTGCGGTTATGTGTGTTCAGAACAGAGAGCAGGCAGTCAGAAGTCGGACTGGAATGGCAGTCTGGGAAGCTGGACCTCTGTTCTGATGGTGATGGGAACCACGGAAGGTTTATAACAGAAAAGGGAGGTGATACGACGTTGGGTGTTAAAAGGCTCCCTCTGGTAGCACAGTGGAAAGACTGGGGAAGCCTGAGGGTGGGACGTGAGACCAGGAGGGTGTCGACTGCAGTAGTCCAAATGTGTTGATTGTGGGTGACTAGAGTGGTGGCTGTGGACGTTAGAGCAGTGTCTGAATTTTGTATGTTTTTAAAGTAGGGCCGATGGAGGTTTTCTGATGGGACGTATTGATGTTCTGGGACTCTTCACCTGTCCTCCTCTCTGCGCTTGAGTCTGGGGACCTTAAAGGAGGAGTCCTTTCTAGCCCAGCACCCTGAGTCTAAGCCAGGAGTTACATGAAGAAGTTCCTGCTTTGGGCAGCCAGTAGGAGGAAGACTGGACTGCTGCATTAGACTCAGGAACATCTTATGCAAAGGCTTAGAGGTAAGACTGAGTTGAGAATCCTTAAGGAGCCACAGGTCTTAGTTCTGTCTGTTGAGAAAAGGGTCAGGAGTCGGGCAAGAGTGGCAGGCTGAGGAACTGGGCTTCTTGTTTTGAAGGTGATGAAAGACACGGGCTTCTCAGATGCCTCAGTGATGGAGTCTGCCTTCAGTGTAGAAGATGCAAGAGGCACGGGTTTAATCCTTGGGTCAGGAAGATCCCCTGGAGAGGGAATGGCAACCCATTCCCAGTAGTCCTGCCTGGGAAATCCCGTAGACAGAGGAACCAGGCGGCTGCAGTCTTTAGGGTCCCAAAGAGGCAGACTCAACTAAGTGACTGAACATGTGGCATGCACAAAAGACACGGCAGATTTGGAGCAGCAGAGAGGTGCCCCGAATCAGATCCTAACAGGCTCCCTCTGGCTGCTGGCTGGCTGAGAATGGAGTGTGGGCACGAGGGAGGCGGCTACTGCCGTGGTCCACAGAAGTGCTGATGGTGGCAAAGAAAGTCCCAGCTGGGCACTGAGGACTGGGTGTCTTGCTCAGGCACCGGGGTGGCAGTAGAGCCTGTCATAAACACAAAGGAATTCTTCCTGGACACTGTGCAGAGTCGTTTCAGGGGTGGGGTGTGCCTTGGAATTGTGGACTGGAAAGTTTTCAGTCTTGATGGAGGGGGACCCCAGATATGAGGAAAATGTGGTTCAGAGTGATGTACATGGTGGGAGGAGCATGGACTGATGGCCTTAAAGTTGTTTCTGGGAGGCCTGGTCAGGAGGATGCCAGCAGGAGAGTGTTTGGTGCCCTTCCTGCTGGAATCCTTCCCGGGCCCCCGCGCTCGCTCTCCGTCCTCGTTCGCTTCCGGAGGCGGCACGCGGAGCCTGTGCGCCGTTTGGACCAAGAAGAAACCAAGGCTCCGGGCTCGACCGGCGTCCAGGGCCCACCGCACCCAGGGGTGTGCGGGTCCCGCTGCTCCCCCTGCAGTCGCGTTCTCGACCTGGTTCTGCTCACAGGACCCCATGGCGGCTGGGGCGCTAATGCACTGGGCTCAGGTGAGTGGAGGGCCCCGCAAGCCCTCGCCGACTCAGGTGTGGGGGTGTTGTGTTCTCAGGCTTTCCGAACTTGGCCTTCGTCGCTCCCTTCTTTGAGTAAGAAGGCGGTGAAGGGCGGTCATTGACGGTGAATACGTGGGGAGGATCCCGTCCCCAGTATTGACGGGATGAGGTGCGAAATGGTTTCCAGGGCTTAGGAGCCCCCAGGTACCAACACTTGGAGGTGAGGTTGGATTAGGTTTGTTCTGGAAACGGCAGGTCGCTGCGGTTATGTGTGTTCAGAACAGAGAGCAGGCAGTCAGAAGTCGGACTGGAATGGCAGTCTGGGAAGCTGGACCTCTGTTCTGATGGTGATGGGAACCACGGAAGGTTTATAACAGAAAAGGGAGGTGATACGACGTTGGGTGTTAAAAGGCTCCCTCTGGTAGCACAGTGGAAAGACTGGGGAAGCCTGAGGGTGGGACGTGAGACCAGGAGGGTGTCGACTGCAGTAGTCCAAATGTGTTGATTGTGGGTGACTAGAGTGGTGGCTGTGGACGTTAGAGCAGTGTCTGAATTTTGTATGTTTTTAAAGTAGGGCCGATGGAGGTTTTCTGATGGGACGTATTGATGTTCTGGGACTCTTCACCTGTCCTCCTCTCTGCGCTTGAGTCTGGGGACCTTAAAGGAGGAGTCCTTTCTAGCCCAGCACCCTGAGTCTAAGCCAGGAGTTACATGAAGAAGTTCCTGCTTTGGGCAGCCAGTAGGAGGAAGACTGGACTGCTGCATTAGACTCAGGAACATCTTATGCAAAGGCTTAGAGGTAAGACTGAGTTGAGAATCCTTAAGGAGCCACAGGTCTTAGTTCTGTCTGTTGAGAAAAGGGTCAGGAGTCGGGCAAGAGTGGCAGGCTGAGGAACTGGGCTTCTTGTTTTGAAGGTGATGAAAGACACGGGCTTCTCAGATGCCTCAGTGATAGAGTCTGCCTTCAGTGTAGAAGATGCAAGAGGCACGGGTTTAATCCTTGGGTCAGGAAGATCCCCTGGAGGAGGGAATGGCAACCCATTCCCAGTAGTCCTGCCTGGGAAATCCCGTAGACAGAGGAACCAGGCGGCTGCAGTCTTTAGGGTCCCAAAGAGGCAGACTCAACTAAGTGACTGAACATGTGGCATGCACAAAAGACACGGCAGATTTGGAGCAGCAGAGAGGTGCCCCGAATCAGATCCTAACAGGCTCCCTCTGGCTGCTGGCTGGCTGAGAATGGAGTGTGGGCACGAGGGAGGCGGCTACTGCCGTGGTCCACAGAAGTGCTGATGGTGGCAAAGAAAGTCCCAGCTGGGCACTGAGGACTGGGTGTCTTGCTCAGGCACCGGGGTGGCAGTAGAGCCTGTCATAAACACAAAGGAATTCTTCCTGGACACTGTGCAGAGTCGTTTCAGGGGTGGGGTGTGCCTTGGAATTGTGGACTGGAAAGTTTTCAGTCTTGATGGAGGGGGACCCCAGATATGAGGAAAATGTGGTTCAGAGTGATGTACATGGTGGGAGGAGCATGGACTGATGGCCTTAAAGTTGTTTCTGGGAGGCCTGGTCAGGAGGATGCCAGCAGGAGAGTGTTTGGTGCCCTTCCTGCTGGAGTCGTGGCTTACATAGTCTTCTCTGCCCGCCTGCCTGATTTTGCTCTGGGCTGCACACGGTGATCAGAGGGACAGGAGAGGGCAGCCAGGAGCGGTGTCACGGCCGAGTATCGCCTCTGAGTTGGGAGGCTGGTGAGGAGAGGAGCCAGGGGGTGGGAGGTGAGTGGGGGGCCTGGGGAGTCCTGTTGGGTATGGGCTCAGCTGTCCTTTTCGTGGCAGGGTGGTGTGACATTTGAAGATGTGTTCGTGTACTTCTCCCGGGAGGAGTGGGAGCTGCTGGAGGAAGCTCAAAGACTCCTGTACCGCGATGTGATGCTGGAGAACTTTGCACACGTGGCCGCCTTGGGTAAGTTCCTGTTTCAGTTACTTATCGGTACATGTCAAACTATTCCAAAAGTGAGTGACGTAAAACAATAAAAAGGCCTTGTGTAAGTTTCAGTGTGTCAGGAACTCGCTCAGGGTCTATCATGAGGCTTCAGTCAAGCTCCCAGCCAAACTGTTCTCATCTGAAGGCCATTCTTGGGAGGATCTCACTCACAAACGTGTTTTGTGTTCCCAAGAGGTCGTTTCTTGTGGCTTGTTGGACTGTAAGTGTTAGTTCCGTGCTGGCTGTTGGTCAGAGACCCTTGGCTTCCTTGTTACCATAGCCTTTCTGTAGTGCATCTCACAGCAGGGAAGGAACCTTCTCTCTGAGCAGAGACAATGTCCAGGACGGTAGCTGGTCTTTTTCTAACCTGACCTGGAAACAATGATCCCATTTCTTTGTTAGAAATGGGTCAGTCAGTGTACCTCCGGTCAAGGAAAGTGGCTTGTGCAAGGGCAAGAACACCAGGTGACAGGTCTTCCTGGGGCCATTGGAGAGGCTGCCTGCCGCGGGCCTGCACGCCTGCTGCATTGTCCTTGGGTTTGGTTTTTCCCTGGTGCCCTGGGGGCAGCTCTTCCTGTCCTGCCAAATCAGGGGCTCTTCCCCCTCCCATCTTGGTTCCCAGGGAGGGGCTGTGGATGCCCAGGCAGAACCGTGGTGGTGTCCCTTCCCTGAGCAGCCTGACACCTGCTGCACAAAGCCATTCTCCATCAGGTTAGGGGTTCAGGGCTCTGGCTCACAGTCTTGGGGACGGACTGTGCCAGGAGATATAGGTGCCGACATAGTCACTGCTTGTGGAGGGCTTAGGGGTGTTCTGGCGAGTCCTCCTTCAGGTTTTTGTTTTTTAACATTTTCTCTTCTCTGTGGGACGGGTCTATCTGGGCCTTTCATTTGCCCCCCCCCCTTTTTTTTTAATTGGAGTAGGGCTGATGCAGAATGTTATTTTCTCCCCCCTTTTTTTCCCCACAACTTCCACTTTCCAGATTCCATGTAGTTGTCCGATGGCAGATAGGCAGAAAGTGGTGGGTGCTTGTGGGTGGACCTGACTCCAGCCACACTGAGAGGCCAGAGAGAGCCTAGCACTGCCACCCAGGAACTGAGAGAACCATCCGGGGCAGGGTTCACGTTGTGCCGTCAGCCTGTTCCCCGGTGCTTTCTCGCCAAGGCCCTCAGCAGCGCCTCACTTCTCCCTTTGCTCACCATTCACTGCATCTGGTGTTTCTCCTGTCTTCCTTCCCTTGGCTGTTTCCCCGCCTCTCTGGCCTCTGTCACTCATTCTCCTCGGCTTACTCCGAAATGCTCTGTAACACTGGCTGCTTTAACATGTTACAAGTCGTGCACATATCTGGCAGTAGCCCAGAAGAGCCCCCTGCTTACTTGCCATTGGATTTTCCTGGGCCTGGACACAGCCTTCTTTCTGCGTCAGGCTCACCTGACACCAGAAGCAAGGCCCTGCTGAGACCCTCTTAGAGGAGTGAGCTGGAGACCTCGCCTCTGCTGCTAGTCCTGTTCCCTATCATTGTGTCTTTACCCATCATTAGAACTCCTCCATACCTTCCAAGGCCCAGGAGTGACAGTAGGCCCTTTCTCACTGATCCTGGCCCCCTCATCCTGCAAAAGCCCAAGGACTCAATCACTGGTGTGTCACACAGTCAGAGGTGATGGACTTGCTGCTTCCCGCCAAAGTCAGCATGTCCTTCACTAGCATCTCTTTGCTTTCAGGTTGTTGGTGTGAAGCAGACAATGAGGAGGCCCCTTCCGAGCAGAGTGTTTGTGTAGAAGGAGTGTCAGAGGTCAGGACTCCTGGGTCCTGTCCACTTATCCAGAAAGTCCATCCGTGTGAGAGAAGTGACCTGCTCTTAAAAGACATTTTCCACCTGGCTGAACACCAGGGTTCATGCCCTGCACAGAACCCGGACACATGTGACCCCTGTGGGCAAGAATTCCTGTTGAGTGAAAACTTTCATCAGCACCAGAAACCACATAGTGGGAATGATCCCGTCCAGGGGGATGGTGATGAGGCCTCATGTGTGAAGAGCTGTGCCGTCTACGAGTTAGGAAGACCTTTTATTTGCAGGGGGAAAGGGATGGACGTGCTGGATAGCTCTAGCCTTTTCCAGCACCACAGCACTCACAGTGGACTGAGTCCACACAGAATAGCTGAGTTTGTGGAATCATTTGCACACAAGTCCAGTCTCAGTTGTCACCAGGGAGACAGTGATGAACCGATGTTTCTCAATTGCACTGATGATGAGAAAGCCTTCATGAATAGCTTCACTCTCATCGACAACCAGATAACTCAGGCAGTTGAAGTACGATCCTTTAGGTGCCTGCCTTGTGGAAATCTGTCCAAGGAGAAATCCGCTCTTATTCATCACAGAAAACTTCATGGTGGGGAAACATCACATGTGTGTAAGGAGTGTGGAGAGGCCTTCATTCACTTGTCTCACCTAAAAAGTCACCAGAAATTCACACTGGCAAAAGACAATATACCTGCAGTGAATGTGGAAAGGCCTTCAGCCGCAAAGACACGCTTGTGCAGCACCAGAGAGTTCACACTGGAGAAAGGTCTTATGACTGCACTGAATGCGGGAAAGCCTACAGCAGAAGCTCCCACCTTGTTCAGCACCAGAGAATTCACACCGGAGAAAGGCCTTATAAGTGCAGTGAATGTGGGAAGGCCTTCAGTCGAAAAGACACACTTGTGCAGCACCAGAGATTTCACACAGGAGAGAGGCCTTATGAGTGCAGTGAATGTGGAAAATTCTTTAGCCAAAGCTCTCACCTTATTGAGCATTGGAGAATTCACACTGGGGCGAGGCCTTATGAGTGCATTGAATGTGGAAAATTCTTTAGCCATAACTCCAGCCTCATTAAACATAGAAGAGTCCACACAGGAGCAAAGTGTTATGTGTGCGGCAAATGTGGGAAGGCTTTTGGCTGCAAGGACACACTTGTTCAGCACCAGATAATTCACACTGGTGCACGGCCTTATGAGTGCAGTGACTGTGGAAAGGCCTTTAGCCGTAAAGATACACTTCTGCAGCACCGGAAAATCCACACTGGAGAAAGGCCTTATGAGTGCAATGACTGTGGAAAACTCTTTAGCCATAGCTCCAACCTCATTGTGCACCAGAGAATTCACACTGGAGCAAAGCCTTATGCATGCAGTGAATGTGGGAAATGCTTTAGCCACAATTCTAGCCTCATTCTACACCAGAGAGTTCACAGTGGAGCAAGGCCTTATGTGTGTAGTGAATGCGGAAAAGCTTACATTAGTAGCTCCCACCTTGTTCAACACAAGAAAGTGCACACTGGAACGAGACCTTATAAATGCAGTGAATGTGGCAAATTCTTTAGCCGCAACTCTAGCCTCATTCTACACCAGAGAGTTCACACTGGAGAAAAGCCTTACGTGTGCAGTGAATGTGGGAAGGCCTATAGCAGAAGCTCCCACCTTGTTCGGCACCAGAAAGCTCACCCTGGAGAAGGACCTCATGAATGCAACCGTTTGGTGACCCTTTAGCTGTGTCTCTTAAACTTGTTCAGTGCCCAGAAACTTCAACTGGAGAAAGGCCTTATGAATGCAGTCAATGCACTGTGTCCCTCTTCAAGATTATAGGAGTCACAGTGGCAAAGGTGGGAATCATCAATGGTACAGAGACTCTGAGATAATGGAGTGAGGATGACTGAAGCGCATGAGAGGATGGGTGTCTGTTCTTAAGGCGGCATCTTTATGTCTCTGCGATTTTGGCTCTGTGGCATGAAATTATACAGAAATTCTCAGGGCCTTCATGTCTCCGAGTCTCCTGTGGCCAACACAGTGTCTCAGTAAATAAAGGTTTGTGGATTCCTGTACCTCCCTGGGCTGTTGATGTTCTGGCCATCACTGACTGCACAGGCAGGAGCCCCAGCAGTGACAGAAGAGAGACCCAGGGCTCGGGCTTCTCTGACCAGCCCACATTCCTAGTGAACTTCACTGCTCTGCAGTTTTTGCTGATCCCGAGGCAGGGCTTGTGCTCCTAAATTGTGCAGAGAGGGATATAGTAGAACCAGAACAGTTGGCAGATGGGGCTTTCCAAGAATGGTAAATATGGATATTTATGGGGAATATTTAGTTCTTAACATCTTTGTTGAGGTATAATGACATGAAATAAATGGCATGTATGTAAAGTGTGAAACGTTTTATGTTTCAGCACGTGTATATACTGACAAGACCACACATCAAGATAATGGAGATATCCAGCACAGCCAAGATATTCCTTGGGTCCCTTTATAATCCTTTCCTCCTCGTCCTTTCTAACCCCACCTTTGCCACAATTCACGTTTAGTAGCAAGCATATTCTAGAATTTCACATAAACAGAATTATGTACTTTGTGGAGAGTGGGGACTCTGGCACTTTTCACCACCCATAACTTTTTTGACATGAAGCCATATTATTGCATGTATCAGTTACTTATTTGTATTGTTGAGTACTATTCCATCGTATGGTATTCCACCATTGTTCTTTTATCCGTTCACCTGTTGGTGGATGTTCGGGCTGTTTCTGGTTTGACTGTTACAAATAAAGCAGCTGTGAAGATCTGTGTATTAGCTATCATTGGATTATGTTCCGTTGTATGGATATACCACAATTGTTCTTTTATCCGTTAACCTGTCGGTGGATGTTCGGGCTGTTTCTGGTTTGGTTGTAGCAGCTGTGAGGATCTGTGTGTTAGTTATCATTGGATTATATTCCGTTGTGTGGATGTACCACAGTTTGCTTATCCATTCACTGACTGAAGAACAGCTTGATTGCCTCCAGGTTTTGGCATTTATGAATAAACCTGCGTTATGCATTGTGTGTAAGTGGACATAAGTATTCAGTTCATGTAGGTTCAAGCCAAGGAGTAAGCTTTGCTGGGTCATAGTAAGACCATGTTTCTAGTTTTAAAGCTTTCTCATTCTTGGCTGGGCTGTGTCTCCGTCGTCACGCAGGCGTTCTCTGCTTGTGGCAAGTGGAGGCTGCTCTCTGTCGCGGGTTCGCGCTTGGGTGGCTGCTGTTGCAGAGCATGGGCGCCAGGCATGCGGGCTTCAGTAGCTGCCGCACGTGGCCTCAGCACTTGTGTTGTGCAGGCTCAGTAGTTGTGGTGCCTGGGCTTCAGGGTCAGTGGCATGTGGGCTTCCTCCCGGACCAAGTATTGAACCCATGTCCCCGCAGTGGCATGCAAATTCTTAAGCACTAGCCCACCAGGGAAGTCCAGTAAGAGGAAGACACTGTCTTCCAGAATGGCTGCAAAAAATCATTTTGCATCCCCAGTGCAATAGATAAGAATTCTGTTACTCCATGTCTTTGTCAGCATTTGGTGCCATCAGTGTTTTGGATTTTTGCCAAATACGTGTGTAGTGGTATCACGTTCTTGTTGCTCTAACTGCAGTTCTATAATAACTTATGACAAATATTTTTTCATATGCTTGTAACAGTGTCTTTTGCTTTCAGAGCAGAAATTTTAAATTTTAGTCAGTTCCAAGATACTCAGTTTTTCTTTAATGGATTGTGTTTTTGGTGTTGTAGCTAAAAACTCCTTGCCATACCTAAGGTCTTCATTATCTCCTGTGTTATCTTCTAGATGTTCTGTAGTCTTGTATTTAGGTTTATTATCCATTTTTCAAAAATATTTGTGAAAAGTGGAAGATTTGTGTCCGGATCATTTTTTTAAACCCCATTTGTTGAAAAGACTCCTTTTCTCCATTCCTTAGCTTTTGTTCACTTTTTAAAGATCACTTGACTATATTAGTGTGAATGTATTGCTAGACTCACTGTTCCAGTTCTTGCCATGTATTGTGACAATCATCATATGGCTGTGAGGGCTTTTTTCTTGTGTCTTATTTATATGGTATATTTCATTAATTGATATTCCAGTGTTAAACCAACCTTGCATTCTTGAAATGAACCCAATTTATTCATAATGTATTACTCTCTTCATATATTACAGTATTTACTTTCCTAGTTTGTTAAGAATTTTTGTGACTATCTTATGAGAAAATCTATAGTTGTCTCTCTTATACTAGCCTCCTAAAACTTGTTGAGCAGTGATTGTTCCTTCTCTGTTTTCTAAAAATATTTATATAAATTTGGTATTATTTTTCATTCAGTGTTTGCCTGGGGTTTTCAGTTTTAGGAAAAGCTTTCATAACAAATTCATTTTTATTGATACAGAGCTATTCAGATTTTTTGTTCACTCACAATCATGATAACTTGTATTATTAACATCTGCTTCATCCAGCTTGTCCATTTTTTTTGAGATAACAACATCCAGAAAATACATAGACATGGAATATATTTTTATTTGTAGGCTTCCACTCTATATAATCATTCTTGTAATCTTTAGGACTGTATGCCATTCTTTAAATGGTAAATGTATTGACAAGGTGCAAATTTGGGGCTGACTAGTTATTTAAGTGATTTAATACAATGATCAATCTTTTAAACACAGATACACAAGCTATTACTTTTCCTTGTTATTTTGTTAGACTCTGTAATATAGTACTTTTTAGACCACCAGATATTTCAAATTAATAATGTTCAATAAATTGGAAATCAATTTGCTCCTCAGTGTAGAAGGAAGCCAGTTGTCAGATATTATTTACTAATCTTTCTGGATTAAATTCATTAAGAAATGTGTTCTATTGGAAAATCTGATAGCATTTACTTTTAATGACCATTCAGTTCAGTTCAGTCGCTCAGTCGTGTCTGACTCTTTGCGACCCCATGAATCGAAACACGCCAGGACTCCCTGTTCATCACCGTCTCTTGGAGTTCACTCAGACTCACGTCCATCGAGTCAGTGATGCCATCCAGCCATCTCATCCTCAGTCGTCCCCTTCTCCTCCTGCCCCCAATCCCTCCCAGCATCAGAGTCTTTTCCAATGAATGCGACCCCATGAATCGAAACACGCCAGGACTCCCTGTTCATCACCGTCTCTTGGAGTTCACTCAGACTCACGTCCATCGAGTCAGTGATGCCATCCAGCCATCTCATCCTCAGTCGTCCCCCTCTCTTCCTGCCCCCAATCCCTCCCAGCATCAGAATCTTTTCCAGTGAGTCAACTCTTCGCATGAGGTGGCCAAAGTACTGGAGTTTCAGCGTTAGCATCATTCCTTCCAAAGAAATCCCAGGGTTGATCTCCTTCAGAATGGACTGGTTGGATCTCCTTGTAGTCCAAGGGACTCTGAAGAGTCTTCTCCAACACCACAGTTCAAAAGCATCAATACTTCGGCGTCAGCCTTCTTCACAGTCCAACTCTCACACCCATACATGACCATTAGCTAATAATAAATTACAGTATAATGCTTCTGGAAGTGCATGTGATATCCATATGTATATCAAATTAACTCATAATTATCTATACTATAATAATGACTATCAAGTCAACTTATATAGACACACTTAAAGCACTTCTGAAATTTTATGTTATCCTCCGTTTTAAGAATGCGACGTGACTACAGCTCTGGAGCAATTGTGAGCATTCAGTGAGCTGCACCCCAGCTACAGTTTTGTTTTCTGGTATTTCAGGCACAGTGATTTTGAAAACTGAAAAGTGTCATGACATCATGGTAGGAAGGTGGGTGCTTGTATTCAAGAGAAGGAATGCATGTCTATAGGTATGATTATGAGAAACATTTTTAAGAATAGAATAAAATGACTGCCACCTTTCAAAAGAATCTACAATATATGTGTATTAATTATGAAAGAATTGAGGAACATAAAGAAAAGTATCCATTGGCTAGCTAGTAAAAGTATGCAGCCCTAAGCTGGCTTAGCCAGTTTCTCAGTAAGAAAACTATTCTGTTTTTCCTCCAAATAAAAATTCACTTCTCTATGTCCCCTTTTGTATCACAAAAAGAATAAATTTACCAAGTTCATGGGTGGTATTATTAAATTTAATAATTAATATTGTAGCAGTTGGGCATATGAGAGTGATTATAAAGATGGGAGGATCCAGGGATACTGGCAGGAGGCAGGCAGGATGTGCAGCTGCCGGTCATGACTGAAGAGAGGATCAAGCTCACAGAAGCTCAGGTTAGAGTGAGGAAGGAAAGAGTCGCGTATTTAGAAAGCAGCTTCCGAGATAAGCCTTAAAGAATGCGACAGTGGGGCGCAGCGGTTTAGGGGGCGCATTCTAGAGGAAGAGCACAGCGTGAACGAATGCACAGGGATAGAAAAGTACCGTGTGTTTCCAGAACAACAAAGATGCTCGTGTGTGTGCATGTCACGTCTGTGATTTGTGGGGAGTAAGCACAAACAAATAGTGTGTAGTCCTCAATGAACTGAGGCCTGAAATGACCAGATTCACAGTTGGATGTTCGTTCATAAAGATACTGTGAGAGAGCCCAGGAAGGAGAAAAAGACAGAAGCTTTGCAAGTCAGGGGTCTTCCGAGCCACGCCCCTGCCACACTGTTTGAGATGGCCCAGGCCGAGGAGTAGGGAGCCCCGTGGTGTTCCCTGCTAGAGGGCTATGCAACGGTTGGTTGGCTTTAGTCGCTCAGTCGTGTTGACCTCTTGCAACCCCATGGACTGCAGGCTGCCGGCTTCTCTGTCCTTGGGATTTCCCAGGCAAGAACACTGGAGTAGGTTGCCATTTCCTTCTTCAGGGGATCTTCCCAACCCAGGAATCGAGCCCGTATCTCCTGCACTGCAGGCAGATTCTTTACTACTGCCTCCAGGGGAGCCATACTAGTTAGGTGAAAGTCATAACCGGAGGTGATGGCAGGACTGGAAAGAAAGGGGTCAGGTGTGTGATGGGCACGGTGGAGGCGGCAGGGTCTTCAGGATGCTCGCTTGCATTGAGTCTTCCCCCAACATGCTGTTGTCCTTGAATGAATCCATATTAATTGAATGAAGGCATTGCGCTAAATTTTACTGACCTAGGTTTTGACAGAAATGTGTGTTCTCATGTATTTGTATTATTCTGGTGTACATGACTCATTAAAATTCATTTAAGATGATTATAAACATTTAATATTTACCTAATACAAGTACTACAAGTAGCATTGCATTGAGTCTTTCCCCAACATGCTGTTGTCCTTGAATGAATCCATATTAATTGAACGAAGGCATTGCGCTAAATTTTACTGACCTAGGTTTTGACAGAAATGTGTGTTCTCATGTATTTGTATTATTCTGGTGTACATGACTCATTAAAATTCATTTAAGATGATTATAAACATTTAATATTTACCTAATACAAGTACTACAAGTAGCTATATAATAATAAATCAACAAAATACATATAGAAGATATAAGCATGTACGTATTTTATGAAAATAGCCTGGGCGCATCTGCCCATTCTAAAAGAGCTGAGACCCCCTGCAAGGCCAGAACAGGATAAGATTCGCTGAGCCCAGACTGGCTTGACCACAGCAGACTCTTCCCGCCTCGTCTCTACCAGCCCCCTCACTCTACCTTCTCACCGTCCCTCTCCATGAGCACAGCTCTTGGTGCACGTTAGGTGTGCCCTGCTGCTGCTGATGCTGCTGCTGAGTCGCTTCAGTCGTGTCCGACTCTGTGAGACCCCAGAGACAGCAGCCCACCAGGCTCCCCCGTCCCTGGGATTCTCCAGGCAAGAACACTGGAGTGGGCTGCCATTTCCTTCTCCAATGCATGAAAGTGAAAAGGGAACGTGAAGGCGCTTAATCGTGTCCACTCTGTGTTTTTGCTAAATGGAGAAGTGGGTGGTCGGAGGGAGGAGGGAAAGAAGGAATCAAAGAAGAAAGGGAAGGAAGAAAAGGGACCCCAAGGGAGGAGGACAGAAGCTCTGTCTTCACCTCACCTGCTTTATCATCTCGGGCAAGTTGGTTAACTCCTTGAGGCATGAGTGTTTCAATCTGTAAAAAGGAAACAATGGGCTTGTTAAGAAAAATTGAAAACCAATGTATTATGATATCTGGTGTTCGTATTGTGCCAGCCAGAGAATGGCAGAGACTCACTCAGTGTCGCTCCCACCCTGGGGACGTTATATTTTACCCCCTGCATCCCGTCTCCCTTCTTGGGGTTCCTTACCGCGACTCTTGTCCTAGACAGAGGTAACCATGGAGCCTGACAGCTTTGGGTGGATGAATAAGTGGTAGAATCAGTGCGTGTCTAGTTACTTGATATGCATCAATCCTCCCAAATTCCCTTACGTCGTCTCTTTTACAACTATTGGCAAATATTCTTAAGACTGATGAGCGGATATGAAATGTGGGCAGTGACTGTGTGGCAGAACAGCTCGGTGGTTCAGAGCATGAACATCTTATCTTGGTCTCATGAGAACAGTTTCTCCAACTCAGCAACCAGCTACCGGCCACCGTCAGATTTGAGTAAATAAAAATACTTGATCATTTCAGTAGAGCACAGCTAATGCAGAGAAACTCATTTGGTGATCAAAATTAGTATTTTTAGGTAGCCAAATGGAAGGTAAAGTTTATCAGGTCATAGTTAAATTAGAATTTGTTTTTATTCTAGATAATAGGGAGAACAAAAGCACTTATTTTTTAAATTCCACAGAAATATGAAAATAAATGCTATTCATATGATAGCCTAAGGCTTTCATAAAAACACAGTTAATTTCCAAAATAATGTATCTATTATGCTTTATGTTCATGAGGATAATTTGAAACATACATTTCTACTCAGGGGCTTTTGAACTAAGCAATGGAACAAACGGTAATAATTAGCTGAACTACAAACCAAACTTGAATCTTAATGTGTTTTTAATAAAGTTTATCAGGTCATAGTTAAATTAGAATTTGTTTTTATTCTAGATAATAGGGAGAACAAAAGCACTTATTTTTTAAATTCCACAGAAATATGAAAATAAATGCTATTCATATGATAGCCTAAGGCTTTCATAAAAACACAGTTAATTTCCAAAATAATGTATCTATTATGCTTTATGTTCATGAGGATAATTTGAAACATACATTTCTACTCAGGGGCTTTTGAACTAAGCAATGGAACAAACGGTAATAATTAGCTGAACTACAAACCAAACTTGAATCTTAATGTGTTTTTATATAAACTACTTCTTGTTACAGAGGATTGTTTGAGGAACTTAAAACGCTTTTTTATATTGCGCACCTAAATAAACCAACCTTGTACAGGCCAGGAAGGACTGATGGGGAATGTGCGTAAGGCTGACTTGCCCTGTTCACGCAAAGCCCTCACCATCTTCCCTTAGGAGACCAGGCCCCGGGGCAGGGCGTTATTAAAATCCCCTGCAGGATTTTCTCCAGCACCAAGGCCAGCAGCAGAGAGAAAGGGCCTGCTGAGCGGGCCTGACTCTCCCCCGTGCCTCTCCCTTCCCTTTGGACCTATTTTCCTATTATTTGAATGCTTGGAAACTTTTTTATCGGATGCTAGGTACTGTGAATTTTATAAGTTTGGAACCATATATTTTTGTGTGCCTCTAAATATTCTTGAGCATTGTTTTGAAAAGCAGCTTAATTACCTGCACACAATTTCCAAGGGTTTCTTTACATCTCTTTGACAAGTTAGGGTGGATATTTTTCCCCTGTTCCTGAGCCAGTACCCATCTGATCCCTCCCCCCAGTGCCTGTTGAGTCAGGGTTTTCTACTCTGTCTGGTGAGAACACGATGTAGTCCGAGCCGCGTGACACTTGGGGGCCTGTTTCCCCTGCTCCTTTTCGGTGGGTCTTTCCACAGACTCAGGTAGTTTCCTTACACATGTGCACCCATCAGTATTCAGTCAAAGACCCTCTCCAGAGCTCTCTTCCTGTCTCTCGCAGCGAATCTCTCCTCTCCAGTCCTCAGAAAGTGAAAAGTGAAAGTGTTAGTCGCTCAGTCAAGTCCAGCTCTCTGTGACCCCTAGATTGTGGCTCACCAGGCTCCTTTGACCATGGGATTCTCCAGGCAAGGGTACTGCAGTGGGGGTGCATTCCTTTCTCCGGGGGATCTCCCCGATCCAGGGATCAAACCCAAGTCTCCTGCATTGCAGGCAGATTCTTTACCGTCTGAGCCCACTGACCCTGGGTTCCTCTCATACTGATCTCCCAGGACTCCCAGTTCCTTCTGGGAGTTTGGTATCGGCCCTTCCTAGCTCTGCACCAGGCGTGAGCTGGAGCCGTCACAGGGCACCTCTGGGGAGCATGGTTGGTCCTGGGCTGTCTGATGCCAAGAATCTGACAACCATTGTTTCGTACCGTCTATATAGTCCGAGCCGCGTGACACTTGGGGGCCTGTTTCCCCTGCTCCTTTTCGGTGGGTCTTTCCACAGACTCAGGTAGTTTCCTTACACATGTGCACCCATCAGTATTCAGTCAAAGACCCTCTCCAGAGCTCTCTTCCTGTCTCTCGCAGCGAATCTCTCCTCTCCAGTCCTCGGAAAGTGAAAAGTGAAAGTGTTAGTCGCTCAGTCAAGTCCAGCTCTCTGTGACCCCTAGACTGTGGCTCACCAGGCTCCTTTGACCATGGGATTCTCCAGGCAAGGGTACTGGAGTGGGGGTGCATTCCTTTCTCCGGGGGATCTCCCCGATCCAGGGATCAAACCCAAGTCTCCTGCATTGCAGGCAGATTCTTTACCGTCTGAGCCCACTGACCCTGGGTTCCTCTCATACTGATCTCCCAGGACTCCCAGTTCCTTCTGGGAGTTTGGTATCGGCCCTTCCTAGCTCTGCACCAGGCGTGAGCTGGAGCCGTCACAGGGCACCTCTGGGGAGCATGGTTGGTCCTGGGCTGTCTGATGCCAAGAATCTGACAACCATTGTTTCGTACCGTCTATACTACTTTTTAGTATTTTTAGGAGGGAGAGTAAATCGAGTTCCTGTTACTCCGTTTGGGCTGAAGGCAGAAGTTGAGTTGGTCAAGGAGCTAAGAAAGGAGATCCAAAATACTTCCAGTATTGTCAGTTGTTGTTAACAAAACAAAACTGGCCCCTTTTTGACATCTTTGTGGATAAATAAAAGGCTTAACATGCAGGAAAACCATGTGTTATGTGATATGTCCTATGAAAGAAAACTTTTGCAATCTTGATGGTGCCAACAAGTGATCTTTCAAAATGTGAAAGTGGCTGGAAGATCAAGTAATTTTCTTGAACTGGTTTTCACATTTTATTTAAAATGTCCATATTACATTGCTAAGAATTCTTAAAACTATGTTGTCTAGCTATTCAAAATAAGAAATAATGTAACGTTGCTTATCATCTGAGATAAATTATAAATATTTTATGACTACTAGGAATAGGAAAACAAAATCAAAATGTACTTGCTAGAGGTGTGAAGTCTAAATCCCTTGGAGAAACATTTTAAATTCTAAAAAATTAGAGATCGTAGAAGATTGGAGGACAGCATAAAATTAGTATTTATCACTGTGGATCGGGCAACATATTACCAAATTTAGACTTAAAATTTAAAGACTGGAAAGAAAACAAAGCACATTTCAGAATTACTATTTTCAAAAGACCATCAACAATTCAACAAGCGCACAAGAATTCCATGGACTTGCTATACGCAGGATCCCAGAGCTCAACTTTTTTTTATTAGTGTATTAATTTAGGAAGTCTTTGCTATTCACCCAATGTGATTTCATTGCTAGCTTTGTGTGTTACTAAGCTGTTTTATGGACATATTATTTTGACTTAGCGAATTCCCTAAAGCAAGTACTGCTTTGCAGTCCTTAAAAATATGCTTGGAATTAGAGGTAAGGGGACATTCTGACACTTACTTATGCTGAGCAGTTGATGTTGTAGACCATTTTGCCATTCTGTGTCATCGAAAAGATGAATGACATCATAGCGAGGTATTGTCTCCATAAGAATTTTGTATTTCAGTTGCTTACCTTGTACATCACTATGTTAAACAAGGATCCTAAGTCTTGCTTCTGTTGATAGTTGGTTTTCGACATATCCCTGCATTAAGTAAAAGCAAATAATCTATTTGAAAAGTGTATGTCTGTAATTTGTCAGGCACTTCTTGATTTTTAGTTTCACTGTGGAGAGACCTATTTACTTTCATGTTCCTACTAAGATGTGTATTTCTAAAGTAGTTTAGAAGAAATGCATCTGTAAGATTGAGTTAGTTGCTGAAGCAGGAAGCAAGCGAGAAGTCAAGGACAACGTTGAGGTTTCTAACTTATATTGGCAGTGAATGGTGTGACTGCAAAGGGAACATGGAGGGAAGGATGGATTTCTGTTGGGACCGAGACAGAGGAGTTGAATTTGGAATATGCTGAATTTGAAGGTACCAGTCAGGCTAGCAAAGGGCGTGCATTGCTTTGAAGCTCAGCAGAAGGATGTGAAGTTGCTCAGTCGTGTCTGACTCTTTGCGACCGCATGGATTGTAGCCTACCAGGCTCCTCCCTCCATGGGATTCTCCAGGCAAGAGTACTGGAGTGGGTTGCCATTTCCTTCTCCAGGGGAATCTTCCTGACCCAGGGATCAAACCTGAGTCTCCAGCATTCCAGGCAGATGCTTTAACCTCTGAGCCACCAGGGAAGACCTTCATGACCCAGATAATCATGATGGTGTGATCACTAATCTAGAGCCAGACATC
>SJYC01142917.1:0-17493 GCA_006408675.1 Madoqua kirkii
CCTCCCTGGGCTGTTGATGTTCTGGCCATCACTGACTGCACAGGCAGGAGCCCCAGCAGTGACAGAAGAGAGACCCAGGGCTCGGGCTTCTCTGACCAGCCCACATTCCTAGTGAACTTCACTGCTCTGCAGTTTTTGCTGATCCCGAGGCAGGGCTTGTGCTCCTAAATTGTGCAGAGAGGGATATAGTAGAACCAGAACAGTTGGCAGATGGGGCTTTCCAAGAATGGTAAATATGGATATTTATGGGGAATATTTAGTTCTTAACATCTTTGTTGAGGTATAATGACATGAAATAAATGGCATGTATGTAAAGTGTGAAACGTTTTATGTTTCAGCACGTGTATATACTGACAAGACCACACATCAAGATAATGGAGATATCCAGCACAGCCAAGATATTCCTTGGGTCCCTTTATAATCCTTTCCTCCTCGTCCTTTCTAACCCCACCTTTGCCACAATTCACGTTTAGTAGCAAGCATATTCTAGAATTTCACATAAACAGAATTATGTACTTTGTGGAGAGTGGGGACTCTGGCACTTTTCACCACCCATAACTTTTTTGACATGAAGCCATATTATTGCATGTATCAGTTACTTATTTGTATTGTTGAGTACTATTCCATCGTATGGATATTCCACCATTGTTCTTTTATCCGTTCACCTGTTGGTGGATGTTCGGGCTGTTTCTGGTTTGACTGTTACAAATAAAGCAGCTGTGAAGATCTGTGTATTAGCTATCATTGGATTATGTTCCGTTGTATGGATATACCACAATTGTTCTTTTATCCGTTAACCTGTCGGTGGATGTTCGGGCTGTTTCTGGTTTGGTTGTAGCAGCTGTGAGGATCTGTGTGTTAGTTATCATTGGATTATATTCCGTTGTGTGGATGTACCACAGTTTGCTTATCCATTCACTGACTGAAGAACAGCTTGATTGCCTCCAGGTTTTGGCATTTATGAATAAACCTGCGTTATGCATTGTGTGTAAGTGGACATAAGTATTCAGTTCATGTAGGTTCAAGCCAAGGAGTAAGCTTTGCTGGGTCATAGTAAGACCATGTTTCTAGTTTTAAAGCTTTCTCATTCTTGGCTGGGCTGTGTCTCCGTCGTCACGCAGGCGTTCTCTGCTTGTGGCAAGTGGAGGCTGCTCTCTGTCGCGGGTTCGCGCTTGGGTGGCTGCTGTTGCAGAGCATGGGCGCCAGGCATGCGGGCTTCAGTAGCTGCCGCACGTGGCCTCAGCACTTGTGTTGTGCAGGCTCAGTAGTTGTGGTGCCTGGGCTTCAGGGTCAGTGGCATGTGGGCTTCTTCCCAGACCAAGTATTGAACCCATGTCCCCGCAGTGGCATGCAAATTCTTAAGCACTAGCCCACCAGGGAAGTCCAGTAAGAGGAAGACACTGTCTTCCAGAATGGCTGCAAAAAATCATTTTGCATCCCCAGTGCAATAGATAAGAATTCTGTTACTCCATGTCTTTGTCAGCATTTGGTGCCATCAGTGTTTTGGATTTTTGCCAAATACGTGTGTAGTGGTATCACGTTCTTGTTGCTCTAACTGCAGTTCTATAATAACTTATGACAAATATTTTTTCATATGCTTGTAACAGTGTCTTTTGCTTTCAGAGCAGAAATTTTAAATTTTAGTCAGTTCCAAGATACTCAGTTTTTCTTTAATGGATTGTGTTTTTGGTGTTGTAGCTAAAAACTCCTTGCCATACCTAAGGTCTTCATTATCTCCTGTGTTATCTTCTAGATGTTCTGTAGTCTTGTATTTAGGTTTATTATCCATTTTTCAAAAATATTTGTGAAAAGTGGAAGATTTGTGTCCGGATCATTTTTTTAAACCCCATTTGTTGAAAAGACTCCTTTTCTCCATTCTTAGCTTTTGTTCACTTTTTAAAGATCACTTGACTATATTAGTGTGAATGTATTGCTAGACTCACTGTTCCAGTTCTTGCCATGTATTGTGACAATCATCATATGGCTGTGAGGGCTTTTTTCTTGTGTCTTATTTATATGGTATATTTCATTAATTGATATTCCAGTGTTAAACCAACCTTGTATCCCATGATCCCACTGGTTCATGTTGTATATCAGTAAAAGCTTAGTATAGTTCTATATAAATTCTTTGTGTCAGAATTGATAATTGGTATCTTTCTAGGAATTTGTCCATTTTAACTAAATTGTCTCATTTGAGAGGGTTAGGATTGTTTATAATATTCCCTTATGAGACTTTTAATTTCTGTAGGGTCAACACTGTCTTCACTCCCAATTTTGTTAATTTGTTATCCTCTTTTTTTTGTCAGCCAACCTAGAGTTTTGTCAGTTTTGTTGATCTTTTGAAAGAGAGTTTTTCTTTAATTGATTTCTAGAAAAAAATTTTAATACTTGCCTTGTGACTAGTTTTGTCTTACTTTCCAAGTTTCTTGACATGGAAGTTTAGGTTCTTGACATCATTGTTCTTTTGTAATAAACTTTAAAGCTTTATGTTTCTCTCTGATCATTTAATTTGGTTATATCACATCAATTTTTATATGTAGCATTTTAGTTTTTATCTAGTTAGAAATATTTTTGTTTTTAAAATTTCCCTTGTAATTAGGATATTGAGGAGTATATAATTTAACAAGTCTCTTCCTATTAAATTTGCAGGGTAGTCAGAGGAAGGCACATAATTTTTCAGTCAGTGACCCAGGTGTTACTCTTGAAATGGGGCAAATCTATGGGTTATTTGAAATATCTTCTACTCTTAGGAAGACATTGAGCTAAGGTGTTGGTGTTTAATGTAGAAAAAGTAGTCGCATATCTGCCAGGAACTGATGAGGATGACCAAATCCAGTTAACTCGTGTTTAGTGCTAAAGAGTATGGCAGGGTGTTGGGTGCTGTTCCTTCCTCAGAGCAATGTGGAAGTGAGGAATTCTCCTAGTCTGTGAGAGGTCGAGCATGGTCGGGCATGTCGTGAGGAAAAGCCCCAGAAAAGTGTCGTGGAAGGTCCCGGCGGTTGGCCACCGCCCAAACAGGAACCAGAAGCGGACCAAACTTCCGCAACCAACCCCCTGGCCTGGCCCAATCAAGTGCCGACACGGAGCCCCTGGCTTGGATGCCAGCCCTGACTATAAAACCCCTCGTCCCCACCCCCATACCTCGCAGACTCCCTTCCCTTGCCCGCTCGCCCCCGGGAGTCTGCCCGAGAGCGACCGCCCAATAAAGGTTTCCATCGACGGTCCTTAGGGTGGCTTTTTCTTCCTGCGGTGTTTCTAACAGTCTGCTGTGACAGTCTCCTGTGGGTTAAACTGTCCTTGTTGTAATGATTAAGTTATGACACGATCCACTTCTGCTGTTAATACTTCAGCTATGGCTTTAGGAGACGTGGACCTACTCTCCTGACCTTTCTGTGACCCTCAGGTTTATTGTGGAAACAGAACTCCTGTTGGTCCCTTCCTGATCAGTCCAGTCAGTTCTTGTCACCTTTGATTTACTACCTTAGCCTCTAGCCAGGTTGTATAAGTTCGGTGACTTTAGTTAGATGTACCATAAAGAATTATAAAAAAATTTTTTAAGGATTCTAAAAAATTTTAATAATTGCTGATTTCCCTTGGGTTGAAGAGAGTCTTATATCTCTTAATTCAGCTCACATCCAAGGCTTGAAGTCTACGATTTCTCGCATTGCTGACTCATGGCTGGCGTTGATCTTCAGAGGTGACTGCCAGTTGGTGTTTTAGGAGAGTTGTTAAGGTGGTGGAACAGGCCCACTAACCCGAGTTCCCCTGCTGAGTTTATGATTAGCCTCTCTATCCAAAACTATTCCCTCTCTTTTCTGCTCTTACCTAAATCTTGTGCTAACTGAACACTGATCAGCCAGTCGGATCACTAAAATTGCTGTTGTTGATATCATTGTTAATGTACAGACCGGGGTGTTTATCCAGGACAAGATGAGCTGACATCTTCTAGGTCATGGACCACCAGACCAGAAAATCATAAACCATAGGCATCCTTATTCCTGAAACTATTAAGAAATGTCACAAGATAGTGATCAACCTCTAGAAACCCCTCACAAAGATCGACTTGCAGTGGACCTAGTCTTGGCCCCCATCCTCTTGGTTAGTGCCCACAAAAAATCCTTAACTTGCGGCTGCAAACAGTGTCAATCTGACTTTTGCTTAATAGCAGGGAGTTAGCAAGGAAAAGAGCAAGGGGAGAGGGGCTAAGAAGAGCGATCAGAAGGATGAGGGGCAGGACAGAGAGCTGAATGGGGGGGGGGGCTGGATGTGGTGGCAGAGCCCGGGATGTGGGAGGGAGAGAGCTGATTGTGGGAGGCAGCTGGAGGTCATAGAGATGGCGGGTTTACAGGGCATTCTGTCTCCCTGTTCCTGCTGAAGTTTGTCGGCTTGCTCAGAAGGTTTAGCCAAGGAGTCTTTAGCGGTGTAACTTTTATTTCAGAATTGAATTTGGAGGCCTCTGCGTGCTAATAAAAAAGGCTATCCATTGGGCCTGAGAATTCTAATTATTTAAAGAATTCCTTCATTTTCAAAGGTGTCTCTCAAATGAACCTTTTTGTTCAAATCAGGTGTTCCCCTGAGTGGTCGGTGAGGGCTTACATCATCCTTGATAGAGTTATCCTGTTCAGCACGACAGGCACAGAATTAGGATAGTAACAGGGATAGGAAATACAGGGATTTTTCAGGGGAGAGAAGATTCAGACTTAGACAAACCTGAGGCCAGGCAGTGGGCAGTAGGAATGTAATTCTTGTGGACCTTAGTTTCCTAACCGGATGTTTGGCATCCTCACCCCCACAGACCCACAATGATTCCCCTGGCATGTGGATACTGGAGAGAATGTTCTGTCTATAATACTGCCCAGCTCACACTACTATACAACAGTCTCTAGATGGAAGGAGACCTCATTTGGCTTATTGGTGACCCACAGGACAGTTTGTCATGTAGCCTCCAGTACTATGAGAACTGCAAACCCAGTACTGTGGCCACCTCATGCGAAGAGTTGACTCACTGGAAAAGACTCTGATGCTGGGAGGGATTGGGGGCAGGAGGAGAAGGGGACGACAGAGGATGAGATGGCTGGATGGCATCACGGACTCGATGGACGTGAGTCTGAGTGAACTCAGAGACGGTGATGAACAGGGAGGCCTGGCGTGCTGCGATTCATGGGGTCGCAAAGAGTCGGACACGACTGAGCGACTGAACTGAACTGATAGGCGTTTGCTGATTAGTGTTACCTTTTAAGCTACTTTGGGGCCTGAACACTGTTGGCTGAATTATAGAAGGTTGGCAGTGTCAATTATTTGCTAATTTCTGGAAGCTTGAGTTTACTGGCGTGAGGCTGTTGCTGACTGGTTTTCACAGATTCTCTGAAGTTATCTCTAATAGATTGTGTTTTCTTGTTCAAGATTTTGGAATTTGGCTAAAGGAAGTCTTTGCCTTCCACTTATGAAAAATAAACACTTAATTCTCAGTCCCTTCTTTTGTTCTTCCTTAGTCAGACTCTCAGAAGAGACCATAAGGCGTTGCTGAGCAGGTTGTTTATGGGGATATGTTTATGAGCTAATGTTGCCCCTAAATAATTTTTAATTGGCAATTACAGTGAGAAAAATAGCTCTAACTGCTTTTTGTAATGTTAAAAAAAAAAAGATGAAATCAGAATATTTGGGGTGTTCTGACAGTATCAATACAGGACACAGAACATGTGCTCTCTACACAGAACAGCTGTGACATACATACATACATTTCCAATGTGTGTCATGTAGCTACTCTTGTTCCCAAATCCTTTTTAGTGCTAACTGAACATTTATAGCTTAGTAAGTACACACAGCACAATTTCTTTATTCATTTTTACCTATCTGGCAACTCTTTTAATATATTGTTTTTACCCTTCCCTCCAAACTGTTAATGCATCATGTTTTCAAATATGAAAATAATCACATTTTTAAACCAAACTCTGAATGTGTCTAAGGTTTCAGCAAGCCTTGAGGTCTTGGCTTCACCTTCTGACTTCTCAGACTCAGTGACTCGTACTCACACTTGATCTTAGCCAAAAGGCCGAGCAGCAATCAGGGACTCTTACTCAGACTTCACTGATTTCATTTCACCCACTGTCACAAATAAACTTCTCTAGAACCATTTCTGCTACTTTCCTTGGAAAACTGTAAAATTATTATTAATAACATTTAATAACATCCATTTAACAAGTATTTTTCCAAAGACATATCTCAACTGCTTGTGTATATACTGTTGCAATAATTCACAGGTGAAATGATAAACCACTTCCCAGCAAGGAGATGCGATCATGGAATCACACACCTTTATATCAGGGATAAGCTGGCCCCTTTGCACACATGGTCAGATTCTGAGGGGCATACACTGTCCTGGCAGAAGATGGCATGAACTAAGTTCTGGTTCTGTTAGAGAGGTTTCACATTCTTAATTACTGACTGTTCAGGCAGGAAACACATTTTCTGTGGGGACCAGGGCACCTCATAGCCCTTTTAAGCTACTCTGGTGACTGGAAGCATCCCTTTTCCATGTTTCCCAGCCTAAGCCCCATCTGGGGGCTTTTCGTATTGTGTTTGAGTGAACCTCCTGAAACACACGGAAAGCAGAGTGTTCATGTTTTTGACGAGCAACAGGACAGCTGACGACTATGAGGTGATGCTGAATAACATTTCAGCATGGTGGATCCCTTTCTGTGCGCAGTCATTGGAAGTTTGCTAGATTCATGCAGTCTGAAATAATAGCTCTCTAAACATTTCTGTGACATGCCCTAGATTACATTCCAAGGAACTCTGTGTATAAGCCCTTTGAGAGGCAGCAAAACCCCGCTGGGTTTGCAGCTTCAGAACCTCATTTCCCAGAGCCCTTCCCATCCTCCTTTAGCCTTTAGCCACAATCTGGAACTGCCAACTTTGAGAAAGCGCAGGTAACTAAGGTAGTGGAAACTACCCACAAGGCTGTGCAGCTATGACCATGCACCAGAGAGACTTCTGGGTAATGTAGCTTCCTCTGCCAACACTACTTACCAACTCTTGGAGAGTAAATCACTTCCTACCAGACCTGTAAAAGCCAAGAGGCACCCTCAGGGACACCAGGAAAAGAGTTCCCTGCTCCAGCCATGGGAGGGCCTTTGGTTACTCTTAAGTGGGATGCTCCTAAGTTTGTAGAGGAGTCTTGGAAAAGCCCACAAAGTTTAGGGACCTATAATTTGAGATAGCAATATATTTGTAATAGTGGTAAAATGTCTGGGGCCAGCCTGAGGAATCCTGCCCGTGACAAGGTCATGCAGAAGGAAGCCTGACAAAACGAAAGGACGTGATCAGGTTTCAGGGGTTCCCCCTGGAATTTCCTGAGCATCCCCCCTCCCCCCCAAAAAAATAATCTGCCGGCCTCTGTGCTCTGCTTTTCTACTCTTCTGATATTCTCTGGAAAAAGTCAACTCAGGGCTTTAGTCTTTTGCATTTGAAAGGGATGTTTCAGTTAAACCCCCTCTGATAGCTCTCTAGCTTGCCTAACAGGTTCCCCAGACTTCTTACAGCTTGTGAATTGCTTACAGCCCCCCAACCGTGAGAGACACAAAGCTTAAAAGCATCTTAAAGATACAGAGCGTTTTCTAAAGAGTTAAAAATCATATCGGTGATGGGTTTTCACTGTTGACTCAATGATTGCTGCCAGACCTCCATGTTCTTTATCTTTCAGGCACCTGGGAGGATGTTACTCAATGTAATCAGGATGCAGAAAAAGATATATAGTAGTTTTGATGTTAGCAACACTAGACTTTTGAGCTAATTGCTTCTCTTTTGTTGTAAATCACTACACTCCCTTTACTTGTTATAAGTTGCTGTATCTTTGCTATGTAAGAATGTAACTTTATTTAATGCTTTTCTGAGAGTGGCACCAGACTTTGGGAAGATCAACACAAATAAGTCTTCTGATTGACAAACCCTTATTGGAAAAAGGCTGTAAAATGTTAATTGGCCCTTTTGGGCCAGAAGATGATGTAAATTACCTAAGACTTGTGTATACAATTAGGTATGCAGAGAGAAAAGCCTGGTTTTGATAAGAATCTGGGCTGCTAACACTGCATAATTTTGTATTACCCATTGATCTCTATGAACCAAAACGGTATAAAAGGCCTTTTCAGACAATAGAGGCTGGAGCTAGTCGCTGGACTGTTTTCCCCTGTGTATCTCTCTTTTTCTCCCTCTCCTCTTCACTCTAGTTTCACGCTGAATTCCCATCTGGACCGGGGCAGCTCACCATGTCTACTTACTTGTCCTGGCTTCTAAGATCCATAAGAGAGAGAGAGCCCAAGGCGGGGCACTTTCTGATATTCAAACGGACGCCGGTGGCCCTACGTAGATGGTGCAAACCTCTTGTCCTAAGATTTTATTGGTCTTCCCCACAAGCCAAGTTATTCAGCCTTCTTTCTCCACTTAATTTTCCTACTACACTATTTCTTCCTAATCTAATATTTCTATATTAATAAGTAAATCTTTCCTTGCCAACGCCATCCACACTTCGAATTCCCTGGATCCACCAGGGCTGGACCCTGGCAGTAAAGAACCCACCAGTCAATGCAGGAGACATAAGAGAAGCAGGTTCGACCCTTGGGACGATATTCAAATGGACACTGGTGGCCCTACGTAGATAGTGCAAATCTCTTGTCCTGAGGTTTTATTGGTCTTCCCCATAAGCCAAGTTATTCAGCATTCTTTTCTCCACTTAATTTTCCTACTACACTATTTCTTCCTAATCTTTCTGTATTAATAAATAAATAAGTCTTTCCTCGCCAACACCGTCCATGCTTCAAATTCCCTGGATCCACCGGGGCAGGACTCTGGCAAGTGGCGCCCAAACAGGGACCATGTCTACTTACTTGTCCTGGCTTCTAAGATCCATAAGAGAGAGAGAGCCCAAGGCGGGGCACTTTCTGATATTCAAACGGACGCCGGTGGCCCTACGTAGATGGTGCAAACCTCTTGTCCTAAGATTTTATTGGTCTTCCCCACAAGCCAAGTTATTCAGCCTTCTTTCTCCACTTAATTTTCCTACTACACTATTTCTTCCTAATCTAATATTTCTATATTAATAAGTAAATCTTTCCTTGCCAACGCCATCCACACTTCGAATTCCCTGGATCCACCAGGGCTGGACCCTGGCAGTAAAGAACCCACCAGTCAATGCAGGAGACATAAGAGAAGCAGGTTCGACCCTTGGGTCAGGAAGGCCGCCTGGGGGAGGGCACAGCAACCCTCTCCAATATTCTTGCCTGGAGAATCCCATGGACAGAAGTCTGGCAGGCTACAGTCCATAGGGTCGCAGGAGCCGGACACGACTGAAGCGACTTGACATGCATACACGAACCACGTCTAGTTCTCATCTACACACCGGATGGACATATCGTGTGGCACTCGATGTCCACTCAGAGCTGTCACCTATCTTGCTGCCTGTAAAATACATGTAGGCTAAATTTTTAGAGACTGTTTCATGACCTCCAACATGCAAAAGACCCCAGACAGGGCATGAGGGAGAGTTGGAGAAGGGGTATCTTTCCTGCCTTGATAATGAGTGATTGTGGTTCAACCTAGCAAACAACACTTTTATTGAAATGTTTATTATTCTGAGTTTCTTTCAAAAGCTGAAGCCCAGCCCTAAAGGAGAGCAAATTATTGTACACCATTTCCTGTGAGGATACATCACTAAACACTGAAAGTTGACAGATGACAAATTTTATGTATATTTTACCACCCCAAAATGATTAGTGATAAAAAAATGGATAACTTTTATGACGCAAACACATAGCTGAAAGACACTACAAGAAAAAAGCCAAGTAAGAACGATACAGAAAGATATGCCAATGGAAGCTTAGCTTAAAATTTTTTAAGATATTAATTTCCTATGAAACAATTTAAACTTCCTTAATTTAAACTTCACTTACCCACTTTAAACAACTTTTTCTCAGAGTGATTGTCAGAAAATGCAGCTCTAGTACATAACAGGGCCTTGCTTATTCCTATATGATGCCATGTACACACAAAATAATATTAAATACTAAAATACACTTTAGATATATACAAAAAATAAATGCATTTACTGAAAGCAGCCATCCATGAATAACAAAGTTCTAGAAAATATAAACTGTATTGGGAATCCCCTGGCAGCCCAATGGTTAGGACTCTGCTGTTTGACTCTGCTGAGGTCCTGGGTTCAGTCCCTGGTAGGGAAATTAAGATCCTGCAAGCTGCATGGTTTGGTTAAGCAAAAACAAAAAGAAAAAAAAAAAAGACAAAAAACCCCCAAAACACCCAACTTCACACTGTAATAGCTCCCTGGAGAGGGCAGGTTGGCTAGGACTGAGAGAGAGAATACAAAGGAGTCAGTGGAAATTCTATAAGTAATGGACATGTTCATTATTATGATGTTGGTGATGGTCTCTTATGCACTTGTGTGAAAATACATTTTACACTTTCAAGAATTGTTTAATGTGTGTCAGTACCTCAGTAAATATGTCAATAAAGTTTGGATTTCTTCCTCTACAAATATCTGGTAAAGTATTAGTAGTATTGACTCCATCAGCACCCTTCCCTATGTCTGAGGTGGGTCAATTTTGATTCCTTCTCAAAGCAGAAGTACTAACAAATGCTTCAACATGGGGACGTTATGGTAAACTAAATAAGCCAGTTGCAAAGAGATGAAAAATGTATGATTACACTTGTATAAAGTATCCAGAGTAATCAAATTGATAGAGACAGGTCTGGTAGGGAGGGCATAGGAAGAGATCTTGTTTAATGGGTGTAGAGTTTTATTTTTTCCAGAAGACAAGAATTCTGGAGATTAGTTGTGCAAAATGTTAATTTTTACACATACTAAACTGTACAATTAAAAAGGTAGAGGGTTAATTTTGTTACATGTATTTTACCACAGTCAAAATCGAGCAGATATTTTGCTGAAGTCTTTGGCCATTTATAAGTCCGCTGTGAACTTTTTGGTGCTGAATGAGGTGGAAGTTTTGGCTGAACATAATTTAAATTAATGCACAAATAAAGTCTTTCTCCATTGTGAAATCTCTGATGTGCAATAGGGCTAAGTTTCACCTAAAGACTTATCCACACTCATTGCTCTCAGAAGGCCTTCCTTCGCTGTGAACTCTTGATGTCTGAGAGATGTACCAAAAATTTCCATGTTTCCTGTACTCTTAAGGTCTACTCCAAATCAACTCATAGGGTGCTTCTCCAGTGTATGGAGTTTGGCGTTCTTGCGTGCTAAGTTGCTTCAGTCGTGTCCAATTCTGTGCGCCCTCATAGACGGCAGCCCACCAGGCTCTCCCGTCCCTGGGATTCTCCAGGCGAGAACACTGGAGTGGGTTGCCATTTCCTGCTCCAATGCATGAAAGTGAAAAGTGAAAATGAAGTATTTATAAGTCCGCTGTGAACTTTTTGGTGCTGAATGAGGTGGAAGTTTTGGCTGAACATAATTTAAATTAATGCACAAATAAAGTCTTTCTCCATTGTGAAATCTCTGATGTGCAATAGGGCTAAGTTTCACCTAAAGACTTATCCACACTCATTGCTCTCAGAAGGCCTTCCTTCGCTGTGAACTCTTGATGTCTGAGAGATGTACCAAAAATTTCCATGTTTCCTGTACTCTTAAGGTCTACTCCAAATCAACTCATAGGGTGCTTCTCCAGTGTATGGAGTTTGGCGTTCTTGCGTGCTAAGTTGCTTCAGTCGTGTCCAATTCTGTGCAGCCCTATGGACTGTAGCCTTCTAGGCTCCTCTGTCCATGGGATTCTCCAGGCAAGAATACTGGAGTGGGTTGCCATGCCCTCCTCCAGGGGATTTTCCACAGCCAGGGTCAAAGGAGCATCTCTTTTGTCTCCTGCATTGGCAGGCAAGTTCATTACCACTAGGAGTTTGGAGTAGTACCTGAAGAATTTACCATATTCTCTGAATTCATTAGGTTTTTACCACTGAATTCTTGCTCAATGAAGTTGTTCAGTTCAGTCATTCAGTCATGTCCGACACTTTGCAACCCTATGTACTCTAGCACACTAGGCCTCCCTGTCCATCACCAACTCCCTGAGTTTACTCAAACTGATGTCTATTGAGTTGTTGATGCCATCCAACTATCTCATCCTCTGTCATCCCCTTCTCCTGCCTTCAGTCTTTCCCAGCATCAGATTCTTTTCAAATGAGTTAGTTCTTCGTATCAAGTGGCCAAAATACTGGAGTTTCAGCTTCAACATCAGTCCTTCCAGTGAATATTCAGGACTGATTTCCTTTAGGATGGACTGTTTGGATCTCCTTGCAGTCCAAAGGATTCTCAAGAGTCTTCTCCAACACTACAGTTCAAAAGCATCAATTCTTCAGTGCTCAGTTTTTGTTATAGTCCAACTCTTTTTATAGTCCAACATCCATACATGACTACTGGAAAAACCAAAACTTTGACTAGATAGAACGTTTTTTGGCAAAGTAATGTCTCTCTGATTTTTAATATGCTGTCTAGGTTAGTCATAGCTTTTCTTCCAAGGAGCAAGCGTCTTTTAATTTCATGGCTGCAGTCACCATCTGCAGTGATTTTGGATCCAAAAGCAATAAAGTCTGTCACTATTTCCACTGTTTCCCCATCTCTTTGCCATGAAGTGATGAGACCAGATGCCATGATCTTAGTTTCCTGAATGTTGTGCTTTAAGCCAAATTTTCACTCTCCTCTTTCACTTTCATTAAGAGGCTCCTTAGTTCTTCTTTGCTTTCTGCCATAAGGGTGGTGTCATCTGCATAACAGCAGATTCTCCTGGCAATCTTAATTCCAGCTTGTGCTTTATCCAGCCCAGCGTTTCTCATGTACTCTGCTGTTGCAGTCCTTTAATGGACCAGAACCTGGTGGTCTGGAGTTGACGATAAGAAAGTGAAAGGTTGAAAGAAGCTAATATTCCCTGGTTTATGCAGAGAATCAATAAAACTCTAGAACAGGGCTGGCACCACTCACGACGGCACAGGGCACCCTCTCGAGGAGGTCTTTAAAGCCCGGGCAGGAGAGTGAGCTTGGTGGGTTTCCATGCTCCAGAGAATTATCTGGAGGGAGGGAGGGAGGGAGAGAGAAAGACAAGGGGACCCAAGCCTCTGGTGGAGCAAGGGTACTTTAATGATCTTTCTGTGAGTATACATAGACTGTTGTACAAGGAATTTCTTTCAACAATGATAAAGATCAGAAAACCAAACGTACAGCAGCTGTTATCAAGGGAACAAGGGATTAACAATGGTCATAAGGTCAGGAGACAACCCATATCTCATGAAAGAGGATCGAGACTAAGCAGTTTTGTTGTAAGGAGAATAGTTACTGAAGGAGACTCATGCATGTGTTTCATCCTATGACCTCAGTGCTGGGAGTGGCGTGCTGTTCCCCTCATTCTTGTTGCCATGAACTGATAAGGAACAGAGGATTTATGAGAAACAGAACGCAGGAATCCTCCTGTTAAACATTCACCGACACTCTGCATATAATTTAAATAAGCAGGGTGACAATATACAGCCTTGACATACTCCTTTCCCAACTTGGAACCAGTCTGTTGTTCCATGTCCAGTTCTAACTGTTGCTTCCTGACCTGAATACAGATTTCACAAGAGATACCAAGGGAATTAGATACATTAATTAGAGATTAATATTAATTAAACTAGAGATACCAAGGGAACATTTCACGCAAAGATGGGCACAATAAAGGACAGAAATGGTATGGACCTAACAGAAGCAGAAGATATTAAAAAGAGGTGGCAAGAATACACAGAAGAACTGTACAAAAAAGATCTTCACAACCCAGATAATCACAATGGTATGATCACTCACCTAAAGCGACATCCTGGAATGGAAAGTCAAGTGGGCCTCAGGAAGTGTCACTATGAACAAAGCTAGTGGAGGTGATGGAATTCCAGTTAAGCTATTTCAAATCCTAAAAGATGATGCTGTGAAAGTGCTGTACTCAATTTGAGAGCAAATTTGAAAAACTCAGCAGTGGCCACAGGACTGGAAAAGGTCAGTTTTCATTGCAGTCCCAAAGAAAGGCAATGCCAAAGAATGCTCAAACTACCACACAATTGCACTCATCTCACTCTCTAGTAAAGTACTGCTCAAAACTCTCCAAGCCAGGCTTCAACAGTATGTAAACCGTGAATTTCCAGTGTTCAAGCTGGATTTATAAAAGGCAGAGGAACCAGAGATCAAATTGCCAACGTCCGTTGGATCATTGAAAAAGCAAGAGAGTTCCAGAAAATCATCTATTTCTGCTTTATTGACTATGCCAAAGCCTTTGACTCTGGGATCACAAGGTTGGCGTTGTTCCTAACGAGTTCTCCACGTTAGTCACTCATATTTTCCTCATTGTGGATTTTCTGGTGATGTAGGAGGTGGGGCTTCCTAACAAAGGCCTTTTGACATTTTCTGCATGTATAAGACCTTTCTCCAGTATGGGTTTTCTGATGCTGAAAAAGTACATCTTGTGGCTAAACACTTTCCCACAGGTTTTCTGATGCTGAAAAAGTACATTCTTGTGGCCACTTTCCCACACTCTCTACACTGATAAAGCTACTCTACCATGTGATTTCCTCCAATGTTTAATGAAATTGGAGTGGTACTGAAAGAATTTACCACATTTGCTACATTCATAAGGTCTTTCTCCAATATGATTTTGCCAATGGTTAATAACCTTGGACTTGTCCTTAAAGAATTCCCCACATTCACAGACTGGCTTATAAAGAACAGAACAGAACAATCATAAGGCTTTTCTACAGTATGAGTTCTTTGATATCCAGTGAGTGTGGAGGTATACCTAAAGAATGTCCCACATTTCCTGCACTCATAAAGCCTTTCTGTGCCATGAATGCTGATGTTTAATGAAGAGGGATGTGTACCTAAATAATTTTCCACATTCACTGCACTTGGCCTTTCTCCAGTATGAATTCTCTCATGTTTAATGAGTGTTGACTTAGAGAATTTCCCACTTTCACCACACTTATAAGGCCTTCTTACATTGTGACCCCTCTGATGTCTGATGAACGTGGAGCTGTACATGAAAGATTTCCCACATTTGCTGCACTCATAAGGCCTTTCTCCAGTGTGAAGTCTCTCATGTCTCACCAGTCTGTAGTTGTATCTAAAGCATTTCCCACATTATCTGCACTCAAAAGGGCTTTCTCCCTTGTGAACTCTGATGTTTTATAAAGTAGGCTCTGTACTTGAAGCATTTCCCGTATTTGCTCTGCTCATAAAGCTGTATTCCAGTGTGGATTTTCTGGTGCTTACCCAGTATCTGTTTTCAGTTGAAGGCTTTCCCACACTGAATGCACTGGTAATCACTCTGTTCATGACCAAAGGCCTCCTGGTACTCAGTGTTCCCATGTGGCTGCCCCACACCATGAGGGGCCAGCTGCTGTAGAAGGCCTGTGCTGCCTGGGAAGGGCTTCCCATCTCCACTGCAGGTCAAGGTCCTCTCTCCTGTGTGAACACTGCTGTTAGTCAGAAATGAAGGCTGCCCCTCAGCTCTTCTGCAGTTTGTCTCTAATCTCCTCCTTCTGGTGCTGGGAAAGGTCTGGTCTGCAAATGTACAGTCCTTCACCAGGGTACATTCCATCATACTCAGGAAGAGGCAAAAAGTCTCTGGAGAGTGGGCCAGACTTTACTTCCATCACCAGTCACATCCACAACTGGGTGTTGTTTTTACCTTGGCTAAATGGCAAACCACTTCAGTATTCTTGCCTTGAGAATCCCATAAACAGTATGAAAAGGCAAAATGATAGGATACTGAAAGAGGAACTCCCCAGGTCAGTAGGTGCCCAATATGCTACTGGAGGTAGGTGGAAAAATGACTCCAGAAAGAATGAAGGGATGAAGCCAAAGCAAAACCAACAGCCAGCTGTGGATGTGACTGGTGATAGAAGCAAAGTCCGATGCTGTAAAGAGCAATATTGCATAGGAACCTGGAATGTCAGGTCCATGAATCAAGGCAAATTGGAAGTGGTCAAACAGGAGATGGCAAGAGTGAATGTCAACATTCTAGGAATCAGTGAACTAAAATGGACTGGAATGGGTGAATTTAACTCAGATGACCATTATATCTACTACTGTGGGCAGAAATCCCTCAGAAGAAATGGAGTAGCCATCATGGTCAACAAAAGAGTCCGAAATGCAGTACTTGGATGCAATCTCAAAAATAACAGAATGATCTCTGTTCATTTCCAAGGCAAACGATTCAGTATCACAGTAATCTAAGTCTATGTCCCAACCAGTAACGCTGAAGAAGCTGAAGTTGAATGGTTCTATGAAGACCTACAAGACCTATTAGAACTAACACCCAAAAAAGATGTCCTTTTCATTATAGGGGACTTGATACAAAAGTAGGAAGTAATGAAACACCTGGAGTAACAGGCAAATTTGGCCTTGGAATACAGAATGAAGCAGGGCAAAGACTAATAGAATTTTGCCAAGAGAACACACTGGTCATAGCAAACGCCCTCTTCCAACAACATAAGAGAAGACTCTACACATGGACATCACCTGATGGTCAACACCAAAATGAGACTGATTATATTCTTTGCAGCCAAAGATGGAGAAGCTCTATACAGTCAACAAAAACAAGACCAGGAGTGGACTGTGGCTCAGATCATGAACTCCTTATTGCCAAATTCAGACTTAAATTGAAGAAAGTAGGGGAAAATTACTAGACTATTCAGGTATGACCTAAATCAAATCCTTTATGATTATACAGTGGAAGTGAGAAATAGATTTAAGGCCCTAGATCTGATAGATAAGAGTGCCTGATGAACTATGGAATGAAGTTTGTGACATTGTACAGGAGATAGGATCAAGACCATCCCCATGGAAAAGAAATGCAAAAAAAGCAAATTGGCTGTCTGGGGAAGCCTTACAAATAGCTGTGAAAAGAAGAGAAACGAAAAGCAAAGGAGAAAAGGAAAGATATAAGCATCTGAATGCAGAGTTTCAAAGAATAGCAAGAAGAGATGAGAAAGCCATCTTCAGCGATCACTGCAAAGAAATGGAGGAAAACAACAGAATGGGAAAGACTAGAAATCTCTCCAAGAAAATTAGAGAAAACAAGGGAACATTTCATGCAAAGATGGGCTCAGTAAAGGACAGAAATGGCATGGACCCAATAGAAACATAAGATATTAAGAAGAGATGGCAGGAATACACAGAAGAACTATATAAAAAGGATCTTCACGACCCAGATAATCACGATGGTGTGATCCCTCATCTAGAGCCAAACATCCTGGAATGTGAAGTCAAGTGGGCATTAGAAAGCATCACTATGAACAAAGCTAGGGGAGGTGATGGAATTCCAGTGGAGCTCTTTCAAATCCTGAAAGATGATGCTGTGAAAGTGCTGCACTCAATATGCCAGCAAATTTGGAAAACTCAGCAGTGGCCACAGGACTGGGAAAGGTCAGTTTTCATTCCAATCCCAAAGGCACTGCCAA
>SJYC01142920.1:0-18213 GCA_006408675.1 Madoqua kirkii
GGGCAGGAGGAGAAGGGGACAACAGAGGATGAGATGGCTGGATGGCATCACGGACTCGATAGACATGAATCTGAGTGAAGTCCGGGAGTTGGTGATGGACAGGGATGCCTGGCGTGCTGCAATTCATGGGGTCGGAAGAGTCGGACATGACTGAGCGACTGAACTGAACTGAACTGATGTTTCCTCTTTCTTTCTGTAGTTATTTCTCCCTTTTCCCCAGTAGCACATTGGGCACCTACCTACGTGAGGAATTCATCTTTCAGTGTCAGAAAGATGCCTGAACCCCCAGGGAATTTGACTTTGGAGGCCAGTTGGATTTGATTACAGAGCTTACACAGGAATGGGAATACACTCTTGGAGGGCACAAACAAAATATTGTGTGCACCAGGTCCCAGGAGAAAAGAGCAGTGACCCTACAGGAGACTGACCCAGGCTGACCTTGACTTGGGTCAGTGGTGGCCTGCTGCAGGGTCTGGGGACTGAGTGCAACAGTGCATGAATGGGACCTTTTGCAGGAGGTCGCCATTACTTCATTACCTCCAACATAGTTTTGTCTCAGGTCAAACAACAGAGAGGTAACACAGCCCCACCCATCAACAGAAAATCAGATTAAAGATTTACTGAGAATGGCCCTGCCCATCAGAACAAGGCCCAGTTTCCCTCTCAGTCAGTCTCTCTCATCAAGAAGCTTCCATAAGCCTCTTATCCTTCACCATCAGAGGACAAACAGACTAAAAACCACAATCACAGAAAACTAACCTGATCACATGGACGACAACCTTGTCTAACTCAATGAAACTATGAGCCATGCCGTGTAGGGCCATCCAAGATGAACAGGTCATGGTGGAGAGTTCTAACAAAATGTGGTCCACTGAAGAAGGGAATGGCAAACCACTTCAGTATTCTTGCCTTGAGAACCCCATAAACAGTGTGAAACAGCACTAGTAAATTTCAATCAGGGAAAAATCTTAGGTGTGTGGGCAATGTACTTCTTTCCTTGTCCTACCTAATCACAGAGCAAAGTTGTGGAGGTTAGTCTTTGTGAAGGAGGAATCAGCCAGGAATTGAACTGCAAGCATCCAGACATCCTAAGGAACTTCTCTTAAGTCCCGAGTCCACTGGAGGCTTTCACAGTAACCTCGCCCTTTGGGACCATCCTGGAGTCCTTGCCAGCACCGGCTATAGAGCCTTCCCTACTCCACCACACAGAGCGGACGCAGTGCGCGAGTCAGTGTACGTGTAGAAGTGACAATTTCACCCTTCGTCTGGAGGGCTCAGCAGCCTCCTGACTTTGGGATGTCTCCCTTCCCACCCACCTCCCCACAGTTTTGGGTGTGGGGCTACGCAGCCCTGGACCAGATGACTCTGGCTGCTTTTGCAGGCAGCTTGTGGAGACATCCCTTCTTGGTGAGTAGATGTGATTGACTTGTAGTTGTGGGTTGATTTTTCCACCCTCTAAGTCACCCAGGCCCGGGTTATCAGCAGAGCTCAGAAGGGTCTGAAACTCCTGTCTCCCACATCAAAGCTCTCTAGACACAGGGACCGCCACCCTACTCACCCGTCCAGTGACGTCAAGATTGCCCCATTCTCTCACTCGTGAACTCTGTCTTGGTAACAGATGTTTCACTGCCCTCATCTGCTCTCATGTATGCGTGCCCTTCTTAACGATGCTCTTCTTCCCTGTTCATGTCTCTGGGCTCAACCCACCCCTCAGAGCACGGTGCTTGCTGTGTGGCGCATCCAGGCCACCGGCGGCCCCCTCTGAGTGACCACAGCCATGAAGATGACGCAGAGAAAGCTGGACGATAGAAGGAACACGAGTGGGCCCTGAGCCCATTGGGATGCAGCTCATTCCTAATTCTGGCACTGGGGGGCTCTGGTCTCTTTATGGGCCCCCTTGTCCCAAAGCGCTCCCAGGAATGGAAAGAAGAACTCTCTGCTTTGAACCAAGGATCATTTCCTGAGCCTGAATGTGCTGCAATCTCCAACTCACGGATCCCAGGGCTCAGATTCAGGTGCAGCTACAACCCAGTTATTTTGTGAGGAGCTAAAACAGCATAGATCTTCAAAATGCTACTTTCACAAAGAATATAGAAACCACAAGCTATTCTTCACACATTGCACACTTAGCAGGGAAAAATGATTATCTTCTCACTAAGAGCTGTTTGTGTCCTAACAACATAGGATAGAACACCACAGGAGGGTTTGTGCCCTTAGCAACACAGAGTGTGCATTTCATTATATAAAAGGCTCCAAGGAGGGGCTCAGAGTGAGGACTTGCTATATTTATATCTCTGTGGGCAATACTTTTCTTTAAAACCAAAGGTCACATTGATTATTTCACCCAGTTTTGAAATTAGCCCCAAAGATTTTTCCAGCCATAGGAGGTACATTTGAAACCATCCTGACGGATAAGAGCGTCCTGGGGGCTTCAGACTACAGGCGTGACTGTGGGGCCACACGGGCTGCAGGCTCACCTTGGTTTGCCTGGTAAAGTTCTAGGCTCTTTACAACACTTCACAGAAACTTCTTTTTCCTGCAAAAAGCATTATGGTTTCCCTTTTATTGTTTATTGCTGAACCTTCAGAAGAGAAACTCGCCCAGTCCAGCCTGGGGACCAGCCAGCCTGCGGAGGTTGGTCAGGTGGGCAACCATCGTCTTGAGTTTCACTTGCTCCTGCAGGACATGGCTGCAGGAAGTCAGGGAGGTGGGGTTGGCAAGGGGAAAACCCGGGGCCTGGGGACCCATGGCCTGGTTCAGGTTCTTCTCCGTGAGCAGGGCGGCCCCACAGCAACCTCGGTCTGACCCCTCCCTCGTCCCCAGACGTTTCTGCACGTCTTCGAAGAGGGCGCGGCCACAGCATTGGATCTGTATTTTCAAGAGGCTCAGGGACCTCCTGCTTCTCCTCTGTCAATCTGAGGAACTGAGGCCCACCCCCTCCAGAGCCGCCTTGTTGTCGAGGTGGAAAGAGAAGCCCTCAGAGGTAGGGTAGGAGGCCTGCAGACTCACGTTGACCTCAGGTGGGTGACGCGGTCTCCATCTGGGTGGAGAAATCATGGAATCTGGGAGCTCACAGCTGGCCGGCAATAAGTGGCTCAGCTTAGAAAATGTTGGCTGGTCCCAGAGACCAAGGACGTTGAGTGGGTGATCCTGGAGGTTACGACTGAATACAGGTTTGCAGGGTGATCGGAGGCTGAAGGAAGGGGCATCCTGAGTCTGTTCCGACCAAACATTGTGGAAGATAGAGTCATGGAAGCTTCTTCTGGGCGAGCCCAGAAGCTTTCATGACATGAAGCCGTGAGATTGCTTCTCCGTGTTTGTTTTTTCTGAACTTAACAGAAAAAACATGGTTAGTCACTTGTCACGCGACCCTCTTTGCAACCCTGTGGACTGTGGACCTCCAGGCTTCTCTGCCCATGAGATTCTCCAGGCAAGAATACTGGAGCAGATTGCCATGCCCTCCTCCAGGGGATCTTCCTGACCCAAGGATCAAACCTGTGTCTCTCATATCTCCTGCATTGGCCCATTTTTTTTTAACCACTAATGCTACCTGGGAAGCCTGGAATTTATGTTTTTTACTGGGATTCAGCTATGTATTTCACTGGGATTTCTGTAGCTGAAACTCAGTACATAGCAAACTTCTCAGGTTGTCTTAGAAATGCTTGTCCACTAGAGAGGAAAGACTTCAAGAAACACCAGGAGGAAGAAAGAATTAGGACTCACCCAGGACAGCCACACACTTCAGTGATCATCTTTGCCCCTCTGGGTAAAACAAACCATCGAAACAATGGTTAACACCCCAGACAAACAGTTCTTCCCTTCCCCAAACCGTCCTTAATCCACTGTCCCTGAAACTGAATCGGCACACACTGACCTTCCAGTAGAGACCGTCACCTCCCCCAGGCCTGTCGCCAGCTCTGTCCCCTTCAGACTGGGCCCTCACAGCAGGCATTTCTCATAAGGTCTGCTGCCCCCGCGCGTGGGCCGACTGCTCCTGTGTGCAACTGGTCTTCAAATGTGTGATTCTGCTGGTGACGCAAGGTGAGCACCGACTCCTGTTCTGAGCACCGTCAGTGTAGAACCCTGTCCCGCCCCGGTGGATCCAGGGTGATTCGAAGGTGGGGGTGGAGTCGGCGTCCTAGAAAAAGCTTATTTAATTACAGATAGATAGTACAGTGATCTATAACAAAAGAGAAAGTTCAGTAACTCAAAAAGTCTAGTATTGCTAACATCAAAACTACTATATTTATTCCAAATAAACTGATTAATATATTCCCATGTGCCTAAGGATATGAAGGCCTGGTGGCAATCAAATGAGAAAAGCCCTATGAATACTCCAAACTCTCTGTGCTGTTTATGGTTGCAAGGTTGTCACACAAGCTAGTCTGTCAACAGAGAGGTTTGACCTGAGACACCCTTGTCACACCCAAGGCAGGGAATTAGCAGTAATTATTGGCATAACAAATGAAAAAACCCTTCACCAATATAATTCCTAATCAACCCACTAATATTATACTAATAATCTTCTAACTTCTCAAAAGAGTCTGTATTTAGAAAGTTTTAAAGCATCCCATGCCTCTCACAGCTGGGAGGCTGTAAACAATCACATGCGGCCAGATGAATCTGATCAGGCAGGCCAGAGAAACTTCAGAGTTTGTAAGTTGAAACACTCTTGTCACGCCCAGGAATTTTTATTAACTGGGGCTGCAAGTTAACTCCTTCTCCGAGAGAAATGGTTATAGGGGAGAGCTCCCCGTAAAGTACTCTAGTTTTAGGGGTAGATGCTCGGGAACAGGGGATTTCCTGAGGCTTCATCACGCCTTTGCGTATGCCAAGCATCTTTTTCCTCATGACATTTGCCACTGGTGGAGTTACTCACACTGGCCCCCAACAGAACCCCAGGCAGAGACTGCTGGGCAGAATCAGCCCATCTCCATGGCAACCACTGTCACGGGCCATCTTGTTCATCATGACCGACCCTGTCCCTAACCAGCCAGCTCCCATCTCCATATTAGGCCAAGGGGCACCAAAAGAGCCTGGACCACTGACTTAATGCCACCCCTGTCCATAAGAATTCTCTTTATCCCAAGCCTACAAAAACTGGCCAAAACCCTGCAAAGGCATTGCCTCTCCCTGTCTGGCAGGAAGTCAGCCTGCTGTCTTCTCAGGGCCCCTCACTACCTTTTTTTTTTTTTTTTTTTTTTTGCTCTCAATAAACTCTCTTCTAAAATACTGCATCTGGAAACTCTTTTCCAAACCACACTCAGACTGCCCCAACCATCAACACACCATCAAACCTGCAGGCGCGGTGTTAGGTTGGGGAAGGACAGGGTTGTCTCCCAGCCAGGCCAAGGCTGCCTGGTTACACTCAGTCCTTGTGCGTGATTGTGATCCTGTGTGTGACCCACACACCAGGCTCTGGGGCCTCCCTCTCCCATGTCTGTCTCCCTCGAGCCTGTGTGTATGTGTCCTCACACTCCCATCCGTTCCCACGAGCCTCTGATGTGTGTCGCATACCCTGGTCATGTTCTCTGTGTCTCACAACTCTCATACACCTCTTCTGTTGTGGACGTGGAGGAATGTGTATGTGTGTGCAGGCTTGCGGAGGGATGTCAGCCTTCAGACCCTACCACAGTGGCCCCAGGATGTCTGTCCATGACCTCCAAGTTGTGCTGAGTTTATCTTCATGTTACTGAGTTCAGCGGTTCCTTCCCTTGGTGTGCATAGCCAGTCAAGGACTTTTGGGTAATTCAGAGGCATTTATTCCTTGTGACAAGGAGATAGGGAGCTATCGCCAAGCCCTGCACTGGGGAAGAAGTTGTAATCCTGGGGGCATGCATAAATGCATATTCATGAGAGGCTGGGCCCAGGAAAGGTCACTGCCACTGTCTGGGAGTCCGTAGGCCCCAGGCTGTTTGCTCACAGTGTACAATCTTTTCTCTTGCGATTCACTGTAACCTTCTCAGAACGGTTGAGTGTTTGGAACTCCCAGCAGTGGGTCTCCTGCAGTCTCTTAGCGCATCTCCCTTAGCAAGCCCCTGATGGTAAATTCTTTCTCTGGCCCTTTTAGATACTTGGTAAAGCTTTCAAAGTACTTCCTTAGTGGCTCGGTGGTAAAGAAAAAAAAAATCCGCCTGCCAATGCCTATCAGGGAATGTTTAACAGGAGGATTCCTACTACGTGCTGTTTCTCTCAAGTCCTTTGTTTCTTTTAAGCGGAACAGCACGCTGCTCCCAGGAACTGGGGTCACTGTGTGAGACGGGCTTGAATTTCCTTGAGTAAACATTCTCTTTATGACAAAACTGCTTAGTGTCGATCCCCTTTCTTGAGATACGGATTGTCTCCTGACCTTGTGACCATCATCATCCCTTGTTCCCTTGCTAACGGTTACTGTACCTTTGGTTTTCTGATCTTTATCATTGATGAAAGAAACTTTTTGTACTACAGCCTATATATACTCACAGAAAAATCATTAAAGCACCTTTGTTCCATCAGAGCTTGGGTCCCCGTGTCTTTCTTTCTCTCTCTCTTCAGCCGATTCTCTGGAGCGCAGAGACCCATCTGGCTCACTCTCCTGCCCAGGCTTCTAAGACTCTCTTGAGAAGGCACTCTGTGCTTTCACCCCGAGAGGGTACCCAGTGCCTTCGTGAGAGATGCAAGTCCTGTGTCAAGGACTTTATTGGTTTTCTGCTATCAGCCTCTTTCTCTCTTTCACTTTCTTATCGTCGCCTCTAGAGCACCAGGTCCCAGTCCATTAAGGGACCCCAACACCAATGCCAGATACACAAGCGACGTGGGTTCGATCCCCGGGTGGAGAAGATCCCCTTGGAGAAGGAAATGGCAAACCCACTCCAGTCTTCTCACCCAGCCCATCGACCAGCCGCCGTGGGGAGCGGGACAGGGTCTCCCGAGACCGGCTGACCAGGCCTGCCTGCGGGCAAACCAGGAAACCCCAAGGCCAGGCTCTGCCTCCTCCACCCTTAGGCCCCAGGGTCTGGGACAGCGGGAGGGCCTAGGGGCCCAGACTCCGATGTGCAGGCGGAAGCAGGGGCGGCTTGATCTCAGTGCGGTGTTTTTCTTTGCAGGAAACTAGCGGGGTGCCCCGGCCCACTGGTGGCTCAGTGGTAAAGAACCTATCTGCAACACAGTAGACACGGGTTGGAGCCTTTGGTTGGGAAAATCCCCTGGAGGAGGAAATGGCAACACACTCCAGTATTCTGGCGTGTAGGGCTACAGTCCACGGGAACGCAGAGAGTTCTCACAGCCAAGGTTCCCCTCCCACCTAATATTTTGAGCCACCTCTTTAGAAAGGGGAACCATCAAGGAAGATGGGGCCTCCAGACCCCTGGCTCCTGGTGTGTAACAGTGGCATCATGCTCCAGGATGAGAACTTCTAGGACTCCTCTGGATACAGGCAAGTGGCTCCTCTAATATCATCTGACTTTCCAGGCACATTCAGGATAAACTAACAATGGAGTGTTGTCAAGCCTCCTCCCCCTTGAAGCCAAATGAGAGTTTTTCCTGAGTTCCTGCGTGTAATGGGCCTCTAACTGGTAATTGGCCTAGTGGAAAACCACTTGACTATTCAGGTATGACCTAAATCAAATCCCTTATGATTATACAGCAGAAGTGACAAGTAGATTCAAGGGATTAGATCTGATAGAGTACCTGAAGAAGTATGGATGGAGGTTCAAGACATTGTACACGAGGCAGGGATCAAAATGATCCTCCCCTCAAAAAAAAAAAAAACACCTCCAAGAAAAAGAAATGTAAAAAGGCAAAATGATGTCGGAGGAGGTCTTATAAATAGCTGAGAAAAGAGGAGAAGCTAAAGGCAAAGGAAAAAAAGGAAAGATATACCCATCTGAATGCAGAGTTCCAAAGAATAGCAAGGAGAGAGAAGAAAGCTTTCCTCAGTGATCAGTGCAAAACAGAGGAAAGCAATACAATGGGAAACACTAAAGCTCTCTTCAAGAAAATTAAGAGACACCAAGAAAATATTTCATGCAAAGATAGGCAAAATAAAGTACAGAATGGTATGGACATAACAGAAGCAGAACATATTAAGAAGAGGTGGCAAGAATACACAGAAAGAAAGTGAAGTCACTCAGTCGTGGCTGACTCTTTGCAACCCTAAGGACTGTAGCTGGCCAGGCTTCACCATCCATGGAATTTTCCAGGCAAGGATACTGGAATGGGTTGCCATTTCCTTCTCCAAGGGATCTTCCCGACCCAGGGATCAAACCCGGGTCTCCCTCATTGCAGGAAGACTCTTTACCACCTGAGCCACCAGGGAAGCACAAAAAAGATCCTAATGACCCAGATAATCACGGTGGTGTGATCACTCACCTAGAGCCAGACATCATGGAATGCAAAGTCAAGTAGGCCTCAGGAAGCATCACCACAAACACAGCTAGTGGAGGTGATGGAATTCTAGTTGAGCTATTTCAAATCCTAAAAGATGATGCTGTCAAAGTGCTGCACTCAGTATGCCAGCAAATTGGGAGATTGTAGCAGTGGCCACAGGACTGGAAAAGGTCATTTTTATTTCAATCCCAAAGAAGGGCAATGCTAAAGAATTTTCAGACTACCATAGAATTGCACTCATCTCACATGCTGGCAAAGTAATTCTCAAAATTTTCCAAGCCAGGCTTCAACAGTATGTGAACTGTGAACTTTCAGATATTCAGGCTGGATTTAGAAAAGGCAGAGGAACCAGAGATCAAATTGCCAACATCTGTTGGATCGAGAAAGCAGGAGGGTTCCAGAAAAACATCTACTTCTGCTTCACTATGACAAAGACTTTGACTGTGTAGATCACAACAAACTGTGGAAAATTCTTCAAAAGATGGAAATATCAGACCACTTGACCTGCCTCCTGAGAAATCTGTATGCAGGTCAAGAAGAAACAGTTAGAACTGCAACAACAGAGTGGTTCCAAATCAGGAAAGGACTATGTCAAGGCTGTATATTGTCACCTTGCTTGTTTAACTTATATGCAGAGTACATCATGAGAAATGGCAGGCTGGATGCACCATAAGCTGGAATCAAGATTTCCGGGACAAGTATCAATAACCTCAGATACGCAGATAATACCACTCTTATAGCAGAAAGAGGAACTAAAGAGCCTCTTGATGAAAATGAAAGAGAATGAAAAAGCTGGCTTAAAACTCAACATTCAAAAAAGAAGATCATGACATCCAGTCCCATCACTTCATGGCAAATAGATGGGGAAACAATGCAAACAGTGACAGACTTTATTTGGGGGGGGGGGCTGCAAAATCGCTGCAGATGGTGACTGCAACCATGAAATTAAAATACACTTGCTTCTTGGGAGAAAAGCTATGACCAACCTAGACAGCACGTTAAAAAGCAAAGACATTACTTTGCCAACAGAGGTCCAGTCTAGTCAAAGCTATGGTGTTTCCAACAGTCATGTATGGATGTGAGAGCTGGACTGTGAAGAAAGCTGAGCACTGAAGAACTGATGTTTTTGAACTGTAGTGTTGGAGAAGACTCTTGAGAGTCCCTTGGACTGCAAGGAGATTCAACCAGTCCATCCTAAAGGAGATCAGTCCTGAATATTCATTGGAAGGACTGATGTTGAAGCTGAAACTCCAATACTTTCGCCACCTGATGTGAAGAACTGACTTATTGGAAAAGACCCTAATTCTGGGAAAGACTGAAGGCAGGAGGAGAAGGGGATGACAAAGGAACAAAGTAATACCATTTATAGCAACAAGGATGGACCTAGAGATTGTCATGCAGAGTGAAATAAGTCAAACAGCGAAAGACAAATACCACATGATGTCCCTTATATGTCAAATGTGGAAAAAGGAAAAAAAAATAAACTTGTTTACAAAGGAGAAATAGACCCACATATGTGAAAAACAAACTTGTTACCAGTGGAGAAAGCAGGGATGGAAGGGACAGATAAGTATAAAAATTGGGATTGAGATACACAAACTACTATATATAAATCAGAGATCACAGCCTTGTCACGGTGAAGTGAAGTAAAAGCCATTCATTCATGTCTGAGTCTTTGCATCCCCATGGGAAAAACAGTCCATGGAATTCTCCAGGCCACAGTACTGGAGTGGGTAGCTGTTCCCTTCTCCAAGGGATTTTCCCAAGTCAGGAATCGAACCAGGGTCTCCTGCATTGCAGGTAGATTCTTTACCAGCTAAATACCAGGGGATATATATATATATATATATATATATATTCATGGTGAAGGGGTTTGTATAACTCAACGAAGCCATGAGCCATGCCATGCAGGGCCACCCAAGACAGATGGGTCACAGGGAAAGTTCTGACAGAACACTGTCCACTGGATGACAGACAGCAAACCACTACAGTATTCTTGCCACAAGAAACCCATAAACACTATGAAAAGGCCGAAAAAGATATGACACTGGAAGATGGGACCCCCAGATCAGAAGGTGTCCAATGTGCTACTGGGGAAGAGGAGAGAGCAATGACCAACAGCTCCAGAAAGAATGAAGTGGCTGGGCCAAAGCAGAAACACTGCCCAGTTGTGGCTGTGTCTGGTGGTGAAAGTAAAGTCCAATGCTGTAAAGAACACTATTGCATAGGAACCTGGAATGTTAGGTCTGTGAATCAAGGTAAACTGAATGTGGTCAAGCATGAGACAGCAAGAATGAACATCAACATTTTAGGAATCAGTGAACTAAAATGGACAGGAATTTATTTAATTCAGATGACCATTATATCTACTACTGTGGGCAAGATTCCCTTAAAAGAAACGGAATAGCCCTCAGAGTCAACAATAAGAGTTTGAAATGCAGTACTTGGGTACAATCCCAAAACCAACAGAATGATTTCATTTCTTTTCCAAGACAAACCATTCAACATCACAGTAATCGAAGTTTATGCCCCAACTACTGCTGAAGAAGCTAAAGATGACCAGTTCTATGAAGACTTAAAAGACTTTCTAGAACTAACACCAAAAACAGGTCCTGTTCCTCTAAGAGAGTGGAATGTAAAAGTAGGAAGTCAAGAGATACCTGGAGTAACAGGAAAGTATGGCCTTAGAGTACAAAATGATGCCAGGGCAAAGGCTAACAGAGTTTTGCCAAGAGAATGCACTGGTCATTGTAAACCCTCTTCCAACAACACAAGAGAAGACTCTGCACAAGAACATCACCAAGTGGTCAATACTGAAATCAGACTGATTATATTCTTTGCAGCCAAAGATGGAGAAGCTTTATACAGTCAGCAAAAACAAGATCTGGAGCTGACTGTGGCTCAGATCATGAACTCCTTATTGCAAAATTCAGATGTAAATTGAAGAACATAGGGAAAACCATAGGCCATTCAAGTACGACCTAAATCAAATCCCTTACGATTATACAGTGGAAGTGACAAACAGATTCAAGGGATTAGATCTGACAGAGTGCCTGAAGAACAATGGACAGAGGTTCGTAACACTGTACAAGTCAGTGACCAAATCCTCAAAAAGAAATTCAAGAATGCAAAGTGGTTGTCTGAGGAGACTTTACACAGAGCTGAGGAAAGAAGAGAAGCAAAAAGCAATGCAGCAAGAGAAAGCTATACCCAACTGAATGCAGAGTTCCAAAGAATAGCAAAGAGAGAGAAGAAAGCCTTCCTAAGTGACCAATGCAAAGAAATAGAAGAAAACAATAGAATAGGAAAGACTAGAGATCTCTTCAAGGAAATTAGAGATACCAAGGGAACAGTTCATGCAAAGACGGGCTCAATAAAGGACAGAAATGCATGGACCTAAAAGAAGCAGAAGAGATTAAGAATAGGTGACAAGAATACACAGAAGAACTATATAAAAAAGATCTTAATGACCCAGATAACCACGATAGTGTGACCACTCACCTAGAGCCAGACATCTTGGAGTATGAAGTCAAATGGGCCTTCGAAAGCATCCCTACAAACAAGGCTAGTGGAAGTGAAGGAATTCCAGCTGACCTACTTAAAACCCTGAAAGATGAACCTGTTTAAGTGCTGCATTCATGTGTCAGCAAATTTGGAAAAGTCAGAAATGGCCACAAGACTGGAAAAGATCAATTTTCATTCCAATCCCAAAGACAGGGCAGTGCCAAAGAATGTACAAGCTACCATGATTGCACTCATTTCACGTGCTAGTGAGGTCATGCTCAAAATCCTTCAAGCAAGGGGCCAGCAGTGCATGAACCGAGAACTTCCATATGTATCAGCTGGGTTTTGAAAAGGCAGAGGAACCAGAGATCAAATTGCTAACATCCACTGGATCATAAAGCAGGAGAATTCCAGAAAAACATCTGCTTTTACTTCCTAGACCACCATAAAGCCTTTAACGGGGTGGATTACAACAAACTGGAAAATTCTTAAAAGAGATGGAACTACCAGACCACCTTACCTGCCTCCTGAGAAAACCTATATGCAGGTCAAGAAGCAACAGTTAAAACTGGACATGGAACAATGGACTGGCCTAAAACTGGGAAAGGATTACAAGGTTGTATATTGTCACCCTGTTTAAAAGTCAAAGTATTAGTCATTCAGTCGTGCCCAATTTTGTGACCCAATGGACTTTACCCAGTCAGGCTCCTCTGTAAATAGAATTCTCCAGGCAAGAATACTGGAGTGGGTTGCCATTCCCTTCTCTAGGGAGTGTTCCCAACCCAGGGATAGAACCTGGGTCTCCTGCATTAAAGGAAGATCTTAATCATCTGAGCCACCAGGGAAGCTGTCTATTTAGGTCACCCTGTTTTTTTAGCTTATATGCAGAGTACATCATGCAAAATGCCAGACTAGATGAAGCTCAAGCTGGAATCAAGATTTCTAGGAGAAATATCAACAACTTCAAATATGCAGATGATACCCCTCTAATGGCAGAAAGTGGACAGGAACTAAAAAGCTTCTTGATGAGGGTGAAAGAGGAGAGTGAAAAAGCTGGCTTAAAAACTCAGCATTCAAAAAACTAAGATCATGGCATCCAGTCCTATCACTTCATGGCAAATAGATGGGGAAACAGTGCAAACAGTGACAGACTTTATTTTGGGGGGGGGGGGCTATAAAATCACTGCAGATGGTTGAGTGCAGCCATGAAATTAAGACACTTGCTCCTTGGAAGAAAAGCTGTGACCAACCTAGACAGCATATTAAAATGCAGACATTATTTTGCTGACAAAGGTCCGTCTAGTCAAAGCTATGGTTTTTCCAGTAGTCATGTACGGAATGGAGAGTTGAACCATAAAGAAGGATTAGCCCTAAAGAATTGGTGCTTTTGAACTGTAGTGTTGAGAAGACTGTTGGGAATCCCTTGGACTGCAAGGAGACCCAACCAGTCAATCCTAAAGGGAATCAGTCCTGAATATTCATTGGAAGGACTGATGCTGAAGCTGAAGCTCCAATACTTTGGCCACTTGATGTGAAGAACTGACTTTCTGGGAAAGACCCTGATCCTGGGAAAGATGGAAGGCAAGAGAAGAGGGCAGCAGAGGATGAGAGAGTTAGATGGCATCACTGACCCAGTGGATATGAATCTGAGCAAACTCTAGGAGACAGTGACGGACAGGGAAGCCCGGTGCGCTGCAGTCCATGGGGTTGCAAACAGTTGGACACAACTTATCAACTGAACAACAACTATATATAAAATAGCTAACTGATAAGAACTTACTGTATCTAGCAAAGGAATTCTACTCAATACTGATGAATCACATGGGAAAAGAATCTACAAAAGAGTGGATATATGTATTTGAAATGTGATTTAATTCCACTACACCTGAAACTAACACAATATTGTAAATCACCTATACGCTAATAAAAATTGTTTGTAAAAAAAAAACTCTCTAAATGTGTGTATGTGTAAAGCTGTAAGTTGATGTACTATATAACTGTATCAAAATCTACAAATGGAATAGATAAAATATGTATAATAATATACAATAATTTCATTCATAGAACTAAGTGAACACTAGTAAGAGAGAGCAAAACAAAATAAGTGGAAATGTACATTTAAACACAATAATTTAAACACATACATTAGAAAATGCAGGCTGTATATATACCCCAGAACCCATGGCAGGTATGGCTACAGCAGTAATGTTGATAAATACAGAAAGCAGGGGAAAAAGAAAAATAAAGAAAAACAAATCCATAAACAAAGAAGAGCTTTCCACAGGAATACTTATAAAGACATTTTACTCATATATTCACACCTACAGAATAAAGCACAAGAGAGGAAAACCACGTGTTAGGGAAGTGTTGACTGAAACTGCCTGCCTTGGCCAAGCACAGTGACAACCACTTGCCTGAGTTGCCTACCAACAGGAGGTCCTGGTAAAGCTGGAGGTGCAGTCTCTGAAAACTAACTGGGAGATTTCATGAGGGTCTGAGAGGAGGGAAGAGGTATGTCCTGCCTATCTCCCAGAATCCCTCACACTGGAATCCACCTTGGCAGGGAGTGTGTGTGCCTCCAGGAAGAACCCTGAGTCGGAAAGGTGGGCCTGAGACAACCTGCAAACTGACCCCATTACCACAAACCCAGAGCCACGTGGTAGGGCCGTACTCTGGGGCCCCCTGACCCTGCTGCTCCCCACCCAGGCACCCCTTTCCAATAAGGCCTCTTCTCTGCCAGCACCTGTGTCCCTTGTAACAATTCATTTCCGAGTGTTAGACAAGAGCCCACTCTCGGGCCCAGGAAGGGGTGCCTCTGAGACACTGCAACCCACATACCAGGACTTAAACTGGCCAGAACCCAGATGGGAACTTTTAATTGAGATCACACACCTGGTCTCAGATCTTAATGAAGTACAGGTTCTTGATGTCTCCTCACAAAAAGAATTCGGTGAGAGAGAAGAAGTGGATTTACTGAGAGAGAAACACTCCACAGAGTGTAGACCATCTCAAAAGCGAGAGGACTCAAAATATGATGAGGTTGCTTCTTATGCCCTGGGTAATTTCACAGGCTAATGTGTAGGAGAATTATTCCAACCATTATGGGGGAAGTGGCAAGGAACTTCAGGAATTGGGCCACCACCCACTTTTTGGCCTTTCATGATCAGCGTTAGAACTGTCATGGCACTGGTGGTGATATTTAGATGCTAATGTATTCCAGTGAGAATATAATGAGGTGCAAAAGGTCCGAGGGAACTCAAATCCTACGTCACCTTGGACTTACTCGGTTCTAACCAGTTTTAGTCACCTCCTATGGATATGTCATTCTTTTAAAGGCTGTGACCTGTCCCCTTACCTCCTGATTCACCCCTTCCTGCACCAAATGCCTAGCCATGAAAAACAAGGGTAAAGGCACACCATATTGTGCAAAAGAAAAAAGTCATAAAACATTCATTTTCATAAAGTTTTAAAACAAATGAGTGAAACTAAACAAAAGTCGTCAGATGTTTTCCACATAATTGGCAAAAAAAGCAAGACAGGAAAGGAGGGACTTCCCTGTTGATCCAGTGGTTAAGAATCTATCTGCCATGCAGGGGACACGGGTTCAATCCCTGATCCGAGAAGATTCCACATGCTGCAACCACTGAAGCCTGCTTGACCTACAGTCCGTGCTCTGCAACAACAGCAGTTTGCCTAGTGCAGCAAAGAGCTGCCCCTGCTCACTACAACTAGACAAAGCCCTTGGGCAGTAAAGACCCAGTGCAGTAAAAATACATCAATTAAAAACATAAAGGAAATGTTTGCTTAAAATCTTAACCAATACATTAACTTTCTGAAGACAGGCAGAGCTGTTTCGAAAGAACCCCACAGGCAGCTTCTGAGATCCAATGTATATATACCATTTTTGACCTGAGCAGTGAATAGATATTAATTTTACAGCTTACTCAACTGCACATTGAAGTTCTTGGCACCACCTCCCTCCCCGCCCCCCACCGCACAGGTCATGTTTCAAAATTAAGAGAGCCAAGGTTTGGGGGAACAAAGAAAAATAACTATAGTCTCCCTGGTGGCTCAGTGGTAAAGAAGGGGCCTGCCAATCCAGGAGACATCAGTTTGATCCCTGGGTTGGGAAGATATTCCCTGGAGAAGGCAATGGCAACTCACTCGGGTATTCTGGCCAGGAAAATCCCAAGAACAGAGGAGCCTGTGGGCTACAGCACACGGGCCGTAGACTTTTAGAGACCACATAATTTGTGCATGTACCTGCTTGAGCTTGTTCACTCATGTCCAACTCCTTGCCCTCTGCCAGGGTTTCTTCCTGACCGAGGCATCGAACCCACACCTGCGTCCCCTGCATTGGCAGGTGAATTCTTTATCGCTGAGCCACCTGGGACGCACCCATGTAATTTAACAAACTAATAAAAGACATTTCCCTCTGAGAATCCTTGGCCTTCTAAAGCATAGCTGGAGGTTGAAAGAAATTTTAGAATCTATCAAATACTTAACCAAAGTAAAAAGACTTCAACGGCAAACACACATCACTTAAAGGCAAAGGAACGCACAAGCTGTTATCAAAAGCAGTACTCCAAGAAAACTTTGAAGGGAGAAACGACTCTGGTCTTGTTCTAGTCCCTTCCCAACAAAACCCATTTACCCAACTGGATTTAATCCAATCTAAGAAAATCCTGCTCGTACACAACTCTAAAAACATGTACTTTCTTATGGAAACTCTCTCAGGGTTGCACTGAGCACCTTTAGTTTCCTAAATAAAATACCTCTTGTCTCTGTCAAGGGAAGCCAATATTCACTAATTAATATTTCAGTATCTTATTTTCTCCGGGTTCCCCAGGTGGCTCAGTGGTAAAGAATCCGCCTGTCAATGCAGGAGGCGCCGGTTCTGGAGAAGGGAAAGGCAACTCACTCCAGTATTTTTGCCCGGAGAATTCCACTCCAGTATTTTTGCCCGGAGAATTCCGTGGACTCTTCTGGTGGGCTACGGTCCACGCGGTCAGAAAGAGTTGAACACGACTGAACGACTGAACAACAGCAACAACAGATAAAGAACAAAAGCGCTGCTGAACGAGAAGAGTTCGGGGAGGAAGACGCGGCATTTACCCGAATGGGATACACCTACGCCGAGCCGGGGGCCCGCGAAGTTTGCTGACGAAGACGCGGCCGAGCAAAAAGGCACCTCCCGGCCCGAGACAGTCGGCTCACGCCAATCCTCAAATCAAACCAAGCAGCGGGCGCAGCGCTTCCCAACTCCCCGCCCTCAGCCGGCCCACGATCAGTGGTTTCCCACCAGCGCGCGGCAGCGCGAGAACGGCTCGCCTGTAGATACCGGAAGGCCCGCCCACACACCGTCCGCTGGAACGGAAGTGCCTCTGTCCCGAGCCGTCATTGGTCGGGAGGCGCAGAGGAAAGAGTTCCTTATTTTCGTGATCTGTAGACTTGGCAAGGGGCGAAGCTTCCCACCTGCGGTAAACGTCCAGCCTCAGCACCAGGCTGGCTGAGTAAGACAGTCCTGAGGCTCTGAGGACGGGGGTAAGGTTTCACGCTTCCTAAAGAGGATGAAATAGGAAAAGGAGTACGTCAAGGCTGTCTATTGTCACCCTGCTTATTCAACTTCTATGCAGAGTACATCATGAGAAACGCTGGACTGGAAGAAACACAAGCTGGAATCAAGATTGCTGGGAGAAATATCAATAACCTCAGATATGCAGATGAGAGCACCCTTATGGCAGAAAGTGAAGAGGAGCTAAAAAGCCTCCTGATGAAAGTGAAAGAGGAAAGCGAAAAAGTTGGCTTAAAGCTCAACATTCAGAAAACGAAGATCATGGCATCTGGTCCCATCACTTCATGGCAAAGAGATGGAGAAACAGTGTAAACAGTGTCAGACTTTATTTTGGGGGGCTCCAAAATCACTGCAGATGGTGATTACAGCCATGAAATTAAAAGACCTTTAGTCCTTGGAAGAAAAGTTATGACCAACCTAGATAGTATATTCAAAAGCAGAGACATTACTTTGCCAACTAAGGTCCATCTAGTCAAGGCTATGGTTTTTCCTGTGGTCACGTATGGATGTGAGAGTTGGACTGTGAAGAAGGCTGAGCGCTGAAAAATTGATGCTTTTGAACTGTGGTGTTGGAGAAGACTCTTGAGAGTCCCTTGCACTGCAAGGAGATCCAACCAGTCCATTCTGAAGATCAACCCTGGGTGTTCATTGGAAGGAATGATGCTAAAGCTGAAACTCCAGTACTTTGGCCACCTCATGCGAAGAGCTGACTCATTGGAAAAGACTCTGATGCTGGGAGGGATTGGGGCAGGAGGAGAAGGAGACGA